>CAUYPO010026237.1:0-29326 GCA_963574435.1 Cheirogaleus major
CGTCTCCCCAACTTTTGAAGCAAATTCCAAAAAATGTTTTATCCATAAATAATTCAGTATATCTCTAAAAGATAAAGATGCTTAAAAAAAACATAATGCCATTATCTGCCTAAGGAACACTAACAATTCCTTGGTATCGTCAGATATCCACCAGTGTTCATATTTCCCTGATATTCTCTCTCTCTCTCTCTGTCTCACTCACACACACACACACGCGTGTGTGTGAGAATGTATGTGTGTGTGTGTATATATATATATATATTTTTTTTTTACAGTTTATATAAGGATCTAAATAAAGTCTTAAAATTTCAGTGGATTGACCTAGCTAAGTCTCTCATAATCTGTTCATCTCTATTTTATTTTTTTTCTTCTTGCAGTTCATTTGTTGAATGAACTGGATGTTTGTCCTGTAGAGTAGGGCTTTTCAAATTATTTGGTTAAGGACTAATTTTTAAAATTTCTAATCTGTTGTAGACTGTTTGTAAAATATGATACAGATGAATCACTAGAAAAGTGAAATTAAAAAGGCATATGTAAGACTAGC
This sequence comes from Cheirogaleus major, assembly GCA_963574435.1. Lineage (NCBI taxonomy): Eukaryota > Metazoa > Chordata > Mammalia > Primates > Cheirogaleidae > Cheirogaleus > Cheirogaleus major. The sequence continues at coordinate 545 of CAUYPO010026237.1, forward strand.
CCCATTAAAAAAATTATTAGATTCAGTAGACAAAGTTACTCTCAATTTCTGTGCTTATTATGGACTAGTAACAAAAAGTCCACAGATGGCCGCCTATCTGTGGGTTGTACTTTGAAGAGCACTGCTGTGGAGCTTCCCATAGTCTGATTTTTGTATTGTATTCCAGTAGCTTCAATTAAAATGTTCCTCTGTCCCTGCATTTCCTGTAAAATGGTAGTTAAATCTAGAGGTATAATGAGATTCAAGTTTGAGGTTTTTTCCCTCCTCGTTTTTTTTTTTTGGTAAAACTACTCTGTGTGGGTAGTATTGTAAACTTCCATCAGGAAGCCTATAGTGTCTAGTTGTAATGTCAGCAGTCATTAATGGTTATTCCCTGATCCGTTTATTAAGGGTTGGAAAATGATGACATTATAATTCTAACGTTCCTTTTTCACTCGCTAGCTGGAATACTTCTGCAGGGACTCCTGGCCAATTATTTGGTTATCCCAAAGTAAATTTTGTGAGAGAAAGGCTAGATAAATGCTTGATTTTTTTTTCTCCTTCATTTTCCAGTTTTCAAAATAATTACTCGATTTCCAAATGTGGCTAATGAATTTTTATAACCTAATGAACTCATCGGCTTAAGCATATTTGAAATGTTCAGTCAATTATAGTTATTAACCTTAATGGTGCTCAAATTGTCCCATTTTCGGCCAGTGGGACAAATTGGCTCCCAAGTCCTTTGGACACAAAGCTTGTAGTCTGTGATGTCAAACCAGAATGCAAGGAAGTTAAGGTACTCAGGCTCATCTTATACATCTCTTGCACCAGATCTATAATCAGTCATTTCCAGATACTGAAATCCGATTCCTTTGGTGACAAATGGTGCTGAGATACCGTAGCCTAGGCATTAGGGGTGCACATGTTTTCTAAGAAATGGATAATTTCTTTTAAAGATAAATCCTGAATTTGTGTTGAGAATCCAGTTCAGAGTTTCAGGGTGGGCTTTATTTAACTTCATTTGTCTTACATCTCTGTATCCTTCCTCCCATGCTAAAAGTCCAATTTGTAATACCAGTAAGTTCTCATCTGCCTTATCCCACAGTGCAGTCATAAATCTCAAAATAGTAATCCCAGCACTGCTACCAGCAGTATGAGTATTTGAAAATGGCTTAAGAAAGATTTATTTGGTAGTTTTTTTGTCCATGCCATATATCCTACGAGGACTGTACAGTGCAAATTACTGTTTTAAAGTCACTTGAAATTAGTTTTTGATGTGATTTTGTCACCAACTGGATGTATAGTTAAAATTGTTTCTCTTTTGCTTTTGATTTTGAGGGATTGCTTTTTTAAAATTTAATTTTGTTTCATAATTATGTAAAAAATAGAATATATGGCCTGAAGTCAAATTTACAAAACAAGATTTATTCAAAAGTCTACCTGTCTCTGATCCTTACACCTTATTCCCTTTGTCCCTAATTTTTTTGATTTATTATTTCACTGTTTAAATATAAGCAGATGTGTGCATGTATGTGTTCATATGCTCTCTTATTTAGATAAATGGTAGCACACTGTTCATAATTTCTCCTCTTGATTTTTTCATATAGCTAACACAATTTCTTACCATATGCCTTGCACAGTGGGTTATTTTATTTGCTCCTTATAATGTTGTGAAATAGATAGATATAGTATAATTTCTGCTTTTCAGATGAAGAGACATACATTTCTGTATAGACCTTTAATTCTGTGATTCCCCTTATCTTCCATAGTTACTAGTCCTGTCCTTTGTGTGCATGTTCATGAGTGAATGAATGAGCAGGGAACTAACTTCTGTATCTGCTTTACTTTGAACAGCGATGGGGCAGAGAAAGGCTGTGTTTAAACTGCGGAGAAGGAAATTCAACCTTTTCTTTATTTGAAGGCCATAACTCTCGATAGCTGGAGAAGAACAACAATAAGAACCTCTTCCCTGACCAGAGTTACTCCCAGTAATTATAAAGATACATTAAGTTGGAATGTTCTTTAATCTTGTCCCAAAATAAGAGTCCCTTTTTAACAGTGCAGTGACAAATCTCCCTCATTTTAGAGTCTTTATGTCATGGAAGTTATAATAAAATAGGGTAAAGAAAAGACAAACTCCTTTAAAGGCAACAGCTCATGGAAAATATCCTGATTTCAGGATTTTAATAGTGACAGGAAGAAAAGAGGAGGATAGTTTTCATTCCCCTGCAGGCGGAAAAGAAAGAGGACCATTGGTAGTTTTTTATCTTATATCCAGTGGGAGGTTAGTTTACCCTTCATGCTGTCTTGTAATGTCAGGCAGCTGGTTAGACTGTTGTAACTGCCCCTCCACCCCCCACCCCTTCCTGGATTATCTAAACCTTCAGAGGGTAGTGCTGGGAGAAGGGGGAGGAAGTCTAGAGTCAGGGGCTACTCCTTTCCTTTTGAAAATCCATGAACCTTTGCATTTTGAATTTAATCAGTCCTGGTGCACCTGAGTCTTGGGCAGGTCACTGAGCCTGTTTCCTTATTTTCCTTTGCATTGCCATATAATACCAGCCTCACAGGTCGTGGGCATCTAACAACCATTGGCTCCTAAACCTGAGTGATGGAAACATTTTAACAAGAACAACCAACCCACCCCACCAGCCAACCCAGACTTTAAGAGCAAGTCTTACGTGCATACAGAAAAATGCACAAGTCGTTAGTGTACAACTTTATGTATTATCCTAAAGTGATAATTTATCACCCAGATCAAGAAATAGGACATTGCCAACACTCCAGAAGTTCCCCCTAATTGGCTTCTAACACCATTGATGAGTTTTGTCTGTTCTTAAACTTTATTATGAGTGAAATAATAAGTATGTTTTCTTTTAAAAACAGCTTTATTGAAATGCAGTTCACCTACCATATAATTCACCCATTTAAGGTATACAAGTCAGTGGTTTTTAGTACATTCACGGAGTTGTGCAACCATTACCACATTTTAGAACATTTTTATTATCCCCTAAAGGAACCCCAGACCCCTTAGCAGTCACTCTATTTGCTCCCAATGTCCCAGACCTAGATGACTATTAATCTCCTTTCCTTTTCTATAAATTTACCTATTGTGGACATTTCATATAAATGAAATCATATAATATGTGGCTGTTTGCATCTGGCTTCTTTCACTTACCATGATGTTTTCAAGGTTAATCATGTTGTAGCATATATCATACTTTGTTCATTTTTACAGTCAAAAAATATTCCATTATATGAGTATTCAACATTTTGTGTATCCATTTATCCGTTGGTGGACATTTGGGTTGTTTCCACTTTTTGGCTATCATGAATGATGCTGCTATGCTCTTGGGCTGCTGGGCAGGGCCATCCTGCTGAATTCATAAGTCAAACTCTATGTTCTTCCTCTACCTCCCTTCACTAGCTCAGGAAGCTGATGCTGCTACTCCCTTTTTCTCTTCCAAGGGCTAAGCTTTCACTTCCCACCAAGGGTGGCCTCAAAAGCCCCTTGGTAGTAGCTATACGCTTGCATTCTTTTTTCTCTCTCCATATCCCATTTTTCTTTGATACTGGCTGCTGTCGCTTTTTCCCCCAGTGGTAATATCCAAAGGGGTCTTGGATTTAGGGTTAATATAGGCAGAAAACTTTGGTTTAAGGTCCCATAGTTCCGTTTTTTTTTTTCCAAACAGCTTTATCGAAATATTGATATATGATGATTGTTCATATTTAAGGTGTACAACTTGATGCTTTTACCTCAACCATTTGTAATATTCCATAGTAAGAATGTATAATTATTTCTTAGATATTTAGATAGATATTCCAATTTTTCTGTTTTGACTTTTATGCTTCTCATATGATGACCTTTTAGTTGCATCAGGACTGGGTGTTTGCATTTTTGATTGTGTTAATTGTAAGCCAGAATTTCCTCCTTCCTCCTTAAAAAAAGAATTTGTTTTACCCTAGTTGAAAAAAAATTTTAGATTATGTTGGAAAATGACAAGGAGGCCAAAAAGAAGATACTTTTGAGTTACTTGAGTTACTTAATTGGATACATAAACACAGTTTGATCTTGGAGTCAACTGAGGGTTAGCACTTAGAGCATGCAGGGAAGGATGGATGGTCAGAATTAATCTCCACCAGCAGAGCAGCTTCAGCATTACAAGGTGAACATTCCCCTTTACATTAGCTGATGAGAGACAGATGTAGTTCTCCAAAGCCACATCTTTGCCTCTCTAGCTTCCTGTGACACTCAGGCGGGCAAGACATAGTTCTTCACATGCTGCAACTTGATCTTCCTACATAGTCTGAATTCCTCCTTATTCCTCAAATAATAACATCTCATTTAGATAAACTGCATTTTTGTTTCTGGGCCATGTTTCAGTCATAGGAAAAAATGCAAATGACAACAAAACAAAAACTGATTAATAAGGATTTATTTAAAAGCAAATAAACTCCTGGAAGCCTCAGGGTTGGTACAGCTGTAGTTCAGCCTCCAACATATGTTTTGAATTTGATTGAGAATTGATGGTTAGAATGAAGAACCTCAAGTCCTGAATGATCCTGAGTCATATATGGGGACAAATCATTTTAAGATACCTTATTTATTCAAGAAGGATTACGGACAAAAACATTTTACGGCTTTTTAAATCAGATGAGGTTGAAGAATAGTGGTAAGTTTGGACAAATTACTTCATTTCTCTGAGCTCAAGTTTTTCTCCTATAAATAATAATACAGCATAAGGAATTTCCTAAGGGTGAATTTTATAGGAAATAACACCCATTTAATGCACTGTATCAGGCATTAAATATTAACTGTTATTTTTACTCTTTATGCCAAGTTGTATATTTGCAAGGTATTGGAAATAATATTGAATAAGACATTATTCCTGATCACTGTTTAGTGATGCATATGAGATTATATGTCTTGGAGATATGAATAAAACACAGTATAATAAGTGATATAATGCACTTATGACAGAGTAGCCTCCCATAGTTTCAATGCTTTTGGAAATGAAACTCCAGAGCTTTTCCAGCATGGCCATGTTCATTCTCAGTCTCATCTTCATATTAGAAACAGAGTCATTTAAAAAAAAATCACACATGGAAAAAAAATTAGCAATGGGCTGCTGCCAGGACATGGTTTTTATTTTTTCAAAGTTTCCCTAGGTAATTCTAATGTGCAGCCAGGGTTGATAACCAGTGCTTTACGTATTTCCTCCTCTTCTTTCCCTTTGATATTTTTCAGGATTATATAGTACCATAGGGCAATTCCTTTCTTTTTTCTTGATTTTCTTTGAAACTTATATAATAGTATCTGTGCAGAGTTTTGGAGTTTATAAAATGCTTTTATGATCTCATTAAAACCTTACAGTAATCTTTTTAGAAAGATATTATCATCCCCATTTTGCAGAAAAGGTGGCTGAGGCTCTGAGAAAACACACATTAGTTAAAAAGCAGTGGAAAGAGGACTTGCACCCAGGTATTCACAATCCAGTCTTTTGTTTCTACTGAATTTCTAGCAGACACCTCTAACCACTGTTTAAATACTTGGAGGTATTTTCTGGCTACTGTATTTTCTACTTGTATAGCTTTATGCTCTGTTGGGAAAGCTTTTGCTCATTGTTTGTCTGGCCCATCCACATGTAGGATATTCCTTTTAATATCCTGGCTCTTGACCATACTTCAACTCTTACTTTTGTGGTTTCACGTATTGGTTATAATTTCTTCAAGTACAGTAACTATTACTCAGCCCCTTTATTACAGCTTTTTCATTTAGGTGTGGAATATATACCCCTTTCCTAGTCTTTATTCAGCCATGAGTTCCTGCCACTAGGTCTTTGTAGTACATGTGAGTCAGCTTAAAATCTGAAATTAATCAGACATTCTTTGCTATCCAAATCTATTTGGTTCCTGTGTTTGGATCCTAAGAACTTGGATGTGAGGGAAGAACCTGGACTTGGGTTATCCTATGTTTGGCCCTTCTGTCTGGAAGGATCAGGAAGGACCTCTGACCAAGTTGAGCATCCCATATACCAAAGTCCGAAATGTTCCAAACTTTGGAACCTTTTTGAGAGTTGACTTGACGCTCATAGGAAATGCTTATTGGAGCATTTTGGACTTTCAAATTTGGGGTGGTCAATTGGTAAGTATAATGCAAATATCCCCACATCTGAAAAAATCTGAAATCTGAAACACTTCTGGTTCCAAGCATTTCAGATAAGGAATACTCAACCTGTACCAGGAATAACAAACTTTCCTGTGGAAAACAGAGTCCAGAGGCTGTGCGTGGCATTTGCTACTATTCTCATTGGGTTGTCCTTCCATCCTTGATGGTAGCCCCTTTCCCTTTGCCTCATTTTGTTTCTCTCTGTCTCCCCTGTCCCACCAGGGTTCCTGCTTCACCCTCTTGAGGAAGGAGAGTGAGAGAGTGGGTTGGGGGATGGGGTGGAGGCCATTCCAGTCATAAGGAAAATAGGTGTGAAAATCTAGAGTCTTTTGAGTTTATTTCAAGAGCCTGTTGTTGCCTTGGTTGGCTAATACTGGGGGCCTTACAGATGAATTTGTGCTGTTGTGTTAAAAGACCTCCCCACCAGAGGTGAAGATGAGGAAGAGGAGTGAATGAAGGCCACAGAGAGCCCATTTGGTCATGGCCGCATTCTGTACCCTGCTGTGGCATACTATTGCATGGACACTTTATCACTATTTTTTCCATGGGTCATACCTGTTTTTACCATTTACCTATTTGCACGGATTTCATCCCTTACATTTCAGTTAATTATTCTTCATTAAATTAACAGGTGTCCTGATAGTCAGATTCAAAAGATGAAACTTATCTCAAGACAAGTGCTTATCATTCTTTTATTTCCAACCTCCAAATTTCACTTTCAGTTACCATCTATGAAGCCAACTAGTCACATTTCATCTATTTCTTTCTCTATAAGTATAAATAATATTGTCCTCCTGAGTTCTCCTGTTTTAGTTTTAGTTTTTTTTTTTTTTTTTACCCAGAATCACTGGAAATAAATTTTTTCATTTCTTCTGGCATAGAATCAAAGAAAATAAGTGATGATTGGGTTTACTGAGTCTTACACGCTATATTATTCCCACAAGAGTAGCCCAACTCTTGTTCAGTCATGTCAGACCAATATTACCACATCCATTCCCCATGGGAGGAAATTACTAACGACCATTGCTTTGTTTTCTTCTCCCTGGGGTCAGGTAAAAGACTTTGCCTTGGACTAGTCAGTGTCTTTTTCCTGGGGCCTGGGATACTGTGGCCTCTTTACTAGGACTCTATGGGTAGAAAGAACCTTATGTCTAATTTTATAGCTCCAGTTACATAGACGTCATCCTTTTTCTTTTCTTACCCATGTTTCCAACTCATGTTTTTGTTCTTTACTGAAGGTTGGGCGGGGAGAATGCTTTCTTTCTATTTGAAGGGTAAGGAGAAATTTTATGAAACACTGTGTTTTGACTTTTATTATTTAGTAACTATATGCTAAGGATTATCCCAGTTGAGGGGAAAATTGGAGCAATGGTCAGATTTATTTACAGTAGGATATGTAGGAGTTAAGCTGATAAGACTAAGTTTAATATTTTTCCAAACAAATACTATATCTAGGTTCTATAAAATAGGCACAGATATGTAAGGTTTACATTCTGTTTTTCATAGAAGTGACAAGTTTAAATAATTTCTCAGATTGTATCAATACTTCTATTTACAAATGACAGTGGTAAGGTAATCTACTTTTTTAAAATACAGAAGGATTAATTTTAGGACATTAAATGAACTAAAGTTTAATTATGAAGAATTTGGTAAACCAAAGTAGCATCAGATATAACCCATAACAGAAACCATATCATTGCTGGGAGTCTAGGGGAAAAGCTTGGGTAAAGATTTGAGAAGCAGAAGTCTCATCTCATTTCATAAACCAGGAGTACAGGTTCAGTGAGTTGCCTCAGAAAACCAGTGGTTTGTAGCAGAGTCAGGGCTTGAAGTCAGGTTTCTTGTCTCCCACTGTTTTTCTTTTTCTGTAACACATACTAAAGGATTGGCTATTAGATTATTCTATGTGTTGTTTTGTCTGGAGAAGAGATAAATTGTCCCCTGGTTATCTGCAGTGGAAGAAATGACCGTTGTTAGGAGTAAAAAAAGGCAGAAAGAGGAGCTTTTGTGTATGTGCATTGAGATTTTCTTTTTGTTAACTTTCCTTTAGTTTGTGATGTAGTGATTGAGGATGGGGCTGACCCAGAGTAGTTTTTGCCCTAGTTAAGGAGGGTTGTGGAAGTCCTGTTGCTTGTTTAGTCGTGCCCAACAAAAATCTTGTTAAGCAGCCTTAGCACGATGCCTTAGTACACAGCAATTGGTGAATAAGTGCTGGATGAATTGAAGCGATAATGAAAAGAAGCATAAATAAATTTAATGCAATCTTGATAAAGAACTGAATATTGTCTCCACCCTAAAATTTGAATGGGAGCTGTATATAAAATATCTGCTTTTGATACATAGAGTTTGATTTCAGTTGATTTGTTTTTTGGGATGTGTATGTTGAGAACTTTCCCCCCACTTTTTCCCATTGTAAGTAAGAAAGAGAGTGAGTTCTGAATAGAAGCTTGCCCTCTGCTTCTGGCAGTTTGCATGACCCAACTACATGCCATGAGATTTGTCACTAGCCTGCTACACCTGAGACTTCTTCTTGGCAGTTGTCCTCTGCTTCCTCCACAAAACAAACAGTACAAAACAAACTAAAAAAGACAGGTTCCCTGCCTTCCTGTCTGTAGCTTATCTGAATCCATAACTATCTTTACATCCTTCTCTTCTGTCTCTCTTACCTTCTGTTTAAGGCCAATTTCTCTACCTCTTTTTGAGTCAGTCCCTCCTTCTTCTCTTACAGAAGAATCATCTTTCTTCAGGTACCTCCTGTTAGCTTTTTCCCTCGGCATGGAGGTCCCTCTGCTCTGTAAGTCCCCCCTCCAGATGGTCACAGCATCTTTCCTCCTTTCTTTTATAACTAAGCTTCTTTGTTATAAAGAATGGTCTTCTGACAGTTAGCCAATTCCTTACCTTTTCTTCTCTTTTAGCCATCTCCGATCAGTATTCTCCTTCACTGAAATTGCATGGGCAAGCAACCTCTTCATCTGCCATTCCAAAGGACTGTCTCGGTGCCTATCTTACCTGACTTTTCTGCAGTAGTTTATATTGTTGCTTTCATCTCCTTGGAGTTTTGTCACTCTCAGCTTGTATAATGCCACTCTTTGTTGAATGAGTGATGAATCTTGAAGCTGTAATGTATCTGACATAAAAGTTTAGCATTTCAGCAAAATCTACTTAAATAAATCTTATTGTAAAGCTTGAAACAAAAATTTTAACCACTTTGTTATGTAAGTAATATGTAGTAGTCATTGTAGAAAATTTAGAAAATATGAAAAGTGAAAAAAAAGCGCCTGTAATTCTTTCACCCAGAGACAACACTTGATATTTTGGTATATGTCATTTTAGAACCTTTTCTTTGTGTATATATGTCTACACACATACACACAATTTTTTGAGAATACATTCACACGTCACACTGCTTATTTATAACTTTTCTTTCACTTAACGTAGCTGTATTATTTAGAATGGTTATGGCATATAGTTCTACCGTAATTTATTCAATCAATTCCCATTTTTAAGATGTTCAAGTTATTATCATTTTTTTGCTATTATAAACACTGATGCATATCTTCTTAGAAGTCTTTTTTAAAAAAAAATTTATTTGCATAGATTTAAGGGGTACAAGTGCAGTTTTTAGAAGTCTTGACATGCTGTTCCAATGGTTTCCTTTAGATATGTTCCTAAAAGTAGGATTGGTGGATAAGTGTATTTTAAGGTTTTGGTACGTATTTCTGGGGGTGAGGTTTTTACAGTAATCATCTGTTTTTACATTGGTGTCCTTCTGGGAAGTTCTAACACCCTTGAGATCTTGTATCCCTCTTTGGGATGATGAATATTAATAAATAGTTTATCTTTAAAGCCAGAAACTCACAGCTGTTCATGTTGATTTATTTACCTGTATAGAGTATTGTGTCAAAGAATGCACTGCAGTATCGGGGAAATTCCCAGCATGATGCCCAGGAGTTTCTGCTGTGGCTTCTGGACCGAGTTCACGAAGACCTCAATCATGCTGTGAAGCAGAGTGGCCAGCCTCCTCTGAAGGTAAGGACACACACTCCTCTGAGGCAGTCAGGGATCAGAGAACAGAGTAAGGAGAGAGTGTAGATTCTTCTCCTATGTATTTGGTTAATAGAGTGAAATTGACTAACCTCTGGGTGAGTATAAAATTCAGTGGATACTTAAAGGATATTTCACCTTGTTTACTACTGTGTTGGCAGTGTAAGATACAAGAGACACTGTCCCCAAGGGACTTACAGTCTAAGGAGAGGGGAAACACTTACATATATGACTATCTTTAGATTGTAAGTGATTCCATCTCACTAAACTGTTTTTAAAGCAGAATACATTTACTTTCTATTCTAATAAGATATGCCTTAGAGATCACTGGAATGAGTACATAATTAGAGAGGAAATGTATGGATATCTCTGCTGTTAGGATTGGATTTGAGTGTAGGAACTGAATCCCCACAGGGTTCTTACTGAGAAATGTAATGATTGATTCATTCAGTTTTTATACTTGCAGCCTTAATGTGATGGATAAAATGATTTATATAATGGAATATAATTAAGACTAAAGAATTGCTTCCTCCACGCAGCTTTTAAAGTTTTTGATAACTGTGCTGTGTACTTCCAATTTTAAATTTCTAGTTTTGGTAAGTTGTTAAATTATTCTGATTCAAGGTCCTTTTGTGCCTGAACACTCTATACTGTCATATGACTATATGCGTGTGGCTGACTCTCCCACCAAATTGAGACATCCTCAAGGTCAGGCACTGTGTCTTACTTATCTTTGTATCCTAATGTCCTGTACAGTGCTCTCTGCATGTGATAGCAGATGCTCAGTAACTAACTGTTAGGCAGAGGGACATAAAAAGGTTAAATAAATTATGAAGGTATGAAGTAGAGTGCGATTAGGCACCAAAATGAACAGCACAGCTATTATATGGTTGAGAATTTAGGTATTGGAAGAATTAGTACTTTCAAAGTGGTTGGGGATTACTTTCTGGAAGAGATTGGGGTGGGGGCTTTGAGCGTTGGAGGGAGAGTGGAGTATCCTGGGGAAGGAGAGCTGCTCTGCTGCCTAAGTTGGGTAGATAGATGGTTAAACACGGTCAAATACAGAGTCTGTTTGAGGAGATGAGTCCAAGTGATCCACGTCCTGTCTACCATGTTCTGGTTACTTTAGCAGGTGCTTGTCACTGAAACTTCGGGACTTGGTGCAGAGCATGTAAAGGAAGTCAAAGACATTTGTGACTTTTTAGGTTCATCTTCAATCAAGAATTGGTACTTCTAGTCTGTGAGATTATACTTTCTTTTTTTTAGCCACCGTCAGAGACTGATATGATGCCTGAGGGACCATCTTTTCCTGTGTGTAGCACTTTTGTACAAGAACTTTTTCAAGCCCAATATAGGTATGAGCAAATCAAATGTTCCTTCTTATTTTGTCTACTTGGCACAGTTAGGTGATCGTAATGTTTGTGTCTTACCTTTTTATTTTTGAAGATCTTCTTTGACATGTCCTCATTGTCAGAAACAGAGCAACACTTTTGACCCTTTCCTCTGCATTTCTTTGCCAATTCCTCTACCCCATACAAGGTAAGAACAAATTTAGTAAAAATTCAGACTGTATGTTCCTACAGTGTTCCTTTTCCTCTGCAGGCTCTAATTATTAGGTCTTCTTACCTATTTGGACAAGTAATGGGGTTAATGATAAATTGAATATAGACACTGTTACAACCTTGCAAAAATAAATGGCTGTCTGAGTTTGCAGGGTGAGCAGGCACATGAGGCAAGCAAACAGGTGCTGTGGTCTGGTTCAGTTTGTCCTCCACAGACGGTATTGGGGGAGATGGGAGGGTGGTTGGGTGACTTGTAAATTCTATAGAGACTTTATATTGCACTTATTTCGTAGTTGCTTTAAAATGTTTCTTAAAATTTCCAGGAGTTACTCTGTGTTAAAGAAAACACAAAGCACAGAACCAAATATGGATATATTTTGTTTTATGAAGATTGCCTTTTCCAGAGGTGTTGATTATTGTTTGATAGTTCTACTTAGATCCAAATGAAGATTTTTCATTTGGCTTTGAAATAAGGGTGTGGGTTAGCTTTAGTCTTGTGATTTCAGATCAAGCTTGTTTTGCTTCTTCTATATTTTAGTTGACATAAGTGGCTAATGAGAAGATCTGACTTTGATCTGTACAGGCCTCTCTATGTCACTGTAGTGTATCAAGGGAAATGTTCTCACTGCATGAGGATTGGCGTGGCTGTGCCTCTGTCTGGGACTGTTGCCAGACTTCGGGAAGCAGTGTCTATGGAAACAAAGATCCCCACCGATCAGGTAATAAGCCTGCTAAGACTTATCACACATGAGCCACAAAAGTATTGTTTTCTGCTCTGGAATTTTTTTGCAGTTATCTGCCAAATATGGTTAGATAGAAATTTAAAACCAGTTGTATTTAGTGTTGAGGGAAAAAAAAATCAAGACTTAAAAGAGTAAAATGTAAAAGAAACTTTTCATGCTTCGTTTAATTTTATATATGTATTTTTTAAAAGGCAAAGCTATGACTTTAAACCAAGACCTTCTTATAGCTTTATTTATAAAGTATAAATACTTAACTCCTCTTAAATTATTCTTATGGATGCATATATGGGCAATAGAGTGTCCTTGTGGTATTTGACAGTTAAAGAGACTTAGAAAATTCGAGCAGTGACACTAGAAAACCCTTTCCTGTTATAGTGATAAGAATGGACATCTTCTTGCTAGTATAATATTCTCTACTTAATAGATGCTCAGTGCATTGCATTTTCTTGTTAAAGCTGTACCAGAGTCTCTTACCTTGTTTAGATAACAGAAAGGAAAGTTGTGCCCCTGCCCCTTTTTGGGGTATATCTTTGATAAGTGGTTACGTTTAAATTGACGAAAATACTTTGGCCTATTTGTGACTTGACATATTTTTGCATACAGTTTTTATTCAATTCAGTATTATGGTTTTATTTGGGAAAACATTCCTTATTTAAGATTTACTAGGAAAAGATGACTCAGTGGCTAAATAGCTTTTCCCTAGATAGCTTCTGGAAATGGCTATGTAATCACTGAAATAATAAAGGTGTTTTATACTTCAGCCTCAGGTGGCCCTATTTGGGAAGTTACCGCAGTAAAACAAATAACAACCATCAGTCTTGCCGTAATATAGCAAATATCTTACATTTTCACCGGCCAAGTACTGGCACGTTGATGAAATGTTCATATTCTTCGTTACTCTGAAGAGTTCATTGATTCTTTTTTTCCCCTTCAGGGTGAGGGGAGAGATAGACAGACAGGGAGGGAGGCTTTGGTGGTGTCCAGGGCAAATCTGCTTATATCTTTGAAGCTCCTAGCGCTGTTTGGCTCTTTTTGCATGTGGTTTAAATTGGTGAAATAATTACAGGTTTTCTTTTGACCTCAGCTTGCTGAAGAGAGTGAATTTTACTTACATGTTCACCAGCAGAAAAACAACATGATTATTAAATTCATTAGAAGGAAAATGTGCCAGGAACATTTTTGCTGGCCTATTTGTAGAATATGCCACTAACCCCTTTTACCTTGTAGATTTGCAGAATGTTAGTGCTGGTAGAAGGGACCTTGGGGGTCCAGTCCAACCCTCCCTCATTTGGAGGAGTCTCAGAGAAACCAGGTGACTTGTTCAAGTCCACAGGGCTGGTTGGTGGCAACGTGGTTAGAACCTCCTCATGCCCAGTCCAGTGCTTTTTCACTAGGCAGTGCTGCTGAGCGTGTGCTGAAGTCTTTAAAAGTCCCCGTTGTTTTTCTCCACATCTTTTGTTTTTCTGTTTTGTTATAAAATTCTCAACCATTTCAGAAATACATAAAGTGGAAGTATTTCATACTAAGTCTTTTAGTACTAAGGGGTACTAACTTTAATAGTATGTTATATAGTATTCATTCACATTTTTTACTATGCATATACTACATTATTTTATAAAAGTGGAATCATTTACACATATTGTTCTTGCTTTTCATTTGCTTAGATCTTCCCATTTTAGTGCAAATAATATGCAGCTCGTTCTTCTTAATAGCTTTATAATTTCAGTAGGGCTATGATATATTTAACTAGTTACTATTTTTGGACATTTGGGTTTTTAAATTTTTTTTCCAATACAGATATCTATGGTTATTTGACATTTTTAACCTGAGAAGAAGAAAATAATGGTGGAGAAAGTCTCAGAGTCAGAAGTGGACTCTATCCTTGACATGAGACTTAGAATGTAGAATCTTAGTGTAGAATCTTAGGCAAGTCTGTAGACTTCTCTTCTTCAAGGGGGTTAGACTTGATAATCTCCCGGGTCTCTTTTACACAAACATTTAGAGGAACTCTGGATTTAGTGCCGTGAAATTCTGAAGTCAGAGTACAGATTTCTGTGGGGGATTGGTTCTAGGACACCCTGAGAATACCAAAATTCGTGATGCTCAAGTCCTTTATATAAAATGGCATAGTATTTGCATATAACCTATACATATCCTCCCATATACTTTAAATCACCTTTGGATTACTTGTAATACCTAATACAATATAAATGTTAGATAAATGGTTACACTGTATTTTTTCTGAATGATCATAAGAAAAAAGTCTTTAGATGTCCAGTACAGACAGACATCCTTTTTTTTTTTTTCTTCTGAATATTTTCACTTTGTAGTTGGTTAAATCATGGCTGTGAGACCAATGGATATGGAGAGCTGCCTATATATTGTTACACAATTACAGAGGATATTGTGCTACCAAGCTTCTCTCATTAAAGGCATATAATGTGGGCTCTGTGAGGCGTTTCAGAGCTCTCTCAAACCACTGCAAGTCCTGATGATCTGGAGAAGTTCAAAGAATTAGGAAATCAATTAGTATTAAATTTCTAGTTATCCAACTATTTACATGTTTCCTATTTTTAGATCGTGTTAACGGAAATGTACTATGATGGGTTCCATCGTTCCTTTTGTGATACAGACGACCTGGAAACAGTCCATGAAAGCGACTGCATTTTTGCCTTTGAAACTCCCGAAATATTTAGGCCTGAAGGAATTCTCAGTCAAAGAGGTAAATGAGCACCTGTTTCCATAATACCACCTGGATTTGCAGGTTTTTAGATGTCTGTTATGTGATGTTATACACTTTTAAAAAATTAGGGTAAATATAATACACATAACATAATTTTTTTGATGGTGTAAATTTTATGATAACGTATTTCCCTGGCAGAAGCTGGCTTTTAACTGTGTTACGCAAAGATTATATCCATAGTTGGGATAGCCCTTTACTGAGACTCAGGACTGTGTCCTCTCTTAAGTGGCCTTTTTGGCATATTATGATGGCACTTGGGAAGATATACTATGCCATTGTTCGTTTGTTTGTTTTTTTCTTTTTCTTTTTTGTATTTTGCTACCAGCTCTTATGCTTAATTTCTAAATTCCTTTTTTTTTTTTTTTTGAGACAGTCTTGCTCTTTCGCCCTGGGTAGAGTGCAATGGCATGATCATAGCTCACTGTAACCTCAAAACTCCTAGGCTCAAGAGATCTTCCTACCTCAGCCTCCCAAGTAGCTAGGACTGCAGGTGTGTGCCACCACACCCAGCTAATTTTTCTGTTTTTGGTAGAGACGGCGCCTTGCCCTTGTTCAGGCTGGTCTTGAACTCCTGAGCTCAAGCGATCCTCCTGCCTCGGTTTCCCAGAGTGCCAGGATTACAGGCGTGAGCCACTGTGCCTAGCATTAATTTCCAAATTCTGTAACTTTGCTATAGGATGTTTTCTTGATACTTGCTTTTATGAAATTTGCATCTAACTCTTTACTGGCAAGTAGCAAAAATACAGTAAAACAAACTAGACAGTATTGTTTCTTTTACTGCAGTTTGGGCTCTGATTTGGAATCTAGCTTTTCTCTCCACTGTGCTTGAAGGGTTATGGGGCTATTCTGATTTTGAGAGTTGCCAGGCAACTCAAACTTCATTCCTGGCCTTAGTATTCTTGAAGGTTCTTCCTGGGGCTCCTCGACATCAGTGTCACCTGGGAAGTGGTTAGGAATGCAAATTCTTGGACTCTATCCCAGATCTATTAAATGAGAAACTCTGGACTCAGCAGTCTGTTTCTAACAAGCCTTCTAAGTGATTCTCATGCAGTCTAAAGTTTGGGAACTGCTGGTCCACCAGTCTTAACAGTATTTTCTACTGCTATGACTTCTAGAACTAAATTCCACCACTATTCCCCACTTTTCTTCAAGATCTGTTTCTATAGCCTCACTTCCACCTGTCTACTGGAATTTCTTCTTACAAGTCCTACAGGCCTCTTACACTACTTATTTCTTTCTTAGACCGGTTTATTCCGTGGAATAATGGTACTACCATCCTTCACTCCAGCTGGGTCGAGGCTTTGTGATTTCTCCCTCAAAATTCACATAGAACTAATGGCACACTTTGCATTTTTCCTCGTCTTTGTACTGCTACTGACACAGTTTAGACAAGTCTCAACAGAGCTTTTCCAGTAATTTCTTTTGTCTATACTTTGGGCTTTCTTCTGTCCAGTTATTTCTCCACAGTGCCACCAGACTTATTCTGTTACATAGTTCTGATCATATTACATGCTTATTGATTTACCATGGTTCCCCTTTGTCTAAGATTGGATGTAGACACCTTGGAAGAATGCATGACCCCGGTGATTTGGTCCATGCCTTTCTTTCTGGCGTTTCTGCTACATTGTATCTCCTTCCCCATGTACTCTTTTCCAGGTTTCTCTCTATTTCTGAAACAGGCCTTGGGCTTTTCTACTTTCCTTTACTGTTTGCTCTGCTGAGACTTTCTTCTTCACCTTCTGTCTCATTGGCTATTACTTTGTCTCTCCCAGGCTTCTAATCTCCCCATCCCACCGAGCTCTAAGCAACCACTGTTCTGCTTTATGTGTCCATAGATTTCCCTAGTTTAGATTTTCCTGTGATTAGAATCATATAATAGGTGGTCTTTGGTGACTGGCTTTATTTAGCATGTTTTCATGTTTCATTCATGTTGTGGCATATATCATATGCCATTTCTTTTTATGGTTGAATAATATTTTATTGTCTGGATATATCACATTTTGTTTATCCATTGGTTATGGAGTATTTCTACCTTTTGGCTATTACGAATAATGCTGCTGTGAACATTCCTGGCAAGTTTTTGTGTGGACATATGTTTTCACTTCTCTTTAGTATGTACCTAGGAGTGGAATTTCTGGGTCATATGGTAACTCTATGTTTAATCATTTGGAGAACTTCTGGACTGTTTTCTGGAGTGGCTGTACCATTTTATATTCTCATTAGCAGTGTCTGAGGGTTTTAATTTCTCTGCATCCTCGCCAACACTTTTTATTATCTGACTTTTTGATTCTGGCTATCCTAGTCAGTGTGCAGTGATATCTCATTATGGTTTTGATTTACATTTTGTGAATGGCATGTTGAATACCTTTTCATGTGCTTATTGGCCATTTGTATATTAGCTTTGGAAAAATGTTTATTCGGATCTTTTGCCCATTTTTAAATTGCATTGTTTACTTTTTGTTGAGTTGTGTAGAAATTTTCATATATGCCAGATACTATACTAGACTCTTATCAGATATATGACTTGCAAACATTTTCTTCCATTCTGTAGGTTCTTTTCACTCTCCTGATAATGCTATTTGATACATAAAAGTTTTTAATTTTGATGAAGTCCAATTTATCTATTTTTTCTTTTGTCATGCTGTAGGAGAAATTTTCAAGGATGCTAGATGTGAGTGATATAATTACATAAAAAAATACAATGTCATTTTTTAAGATATATTTATGTAGCTATATGGAAAAATACTATATAGAATTATATCAAAATAATAATAACTACATCTGGGTTTTGGAATTATAAGTGATTTTGATTATTTTTAAAATACTTTAGCATATTTTCAAATTTTTATAATGAACATGCATCACTTTTGTAACTTAGGGAAAAAGCATTTTCAAAAGGGAAGTAGGATGAAAGCAGTAGAAATTATTAAAAAGCATATTTGTATTAATTTATATTTAATACTTAATGTTAAATTATAAAAAGATAATTTGAGATTAATTAGATCATTACATATTGATAATGGTTGTTAATAATGAAGAACTTCGTAAACTGAATAGCAGCAGCAGCAGCAGCAAAATATGTAATTTGAAAAGAAAAAAATGAGAAATTGTAAAAAAAGTTCTTGGTGGGAGTTTTTTTAAATAAACTTGCCATTGTTTGCCTGCTAAAAATTAGATTAACATTAAAGATATGGATAATATTTACATACTTAAGGTAGAAAGGCACTATTACTAGTGTTAGTGAACTAGGAGTAAACTAAGCAATAAAGAAAATTAAATTTTTAAAATTTGTTAATTTAGAGGATAAATAGAGCACAAGATATAAACAGAAATACGTAAGCGT
Organism: Cheirogaleus major; assembly: GCA_963574435.1. NCBI lineage: Eukaryota > Metazoa > Chordata > Mammalia > Primates > Cheirogaleidae > Cheirogaleus > Cheirogaleus major. The sequence continues at coordinate 19,125 of CAUYPO010026237.1, forward strand.
AAGGAAAATGAAAACAAATTTTAAAAATCTAAGAATAAATAAATGTAATTAAGAGCTATTTTAGATAGTAAGGAAAATAGAAAATACATATAAAAACCTCTGGAAGACAGCCAAAATAGTGCTTAGAGACTAAGTGCAGAGCTTTAAATACTTTATCAAACCATTAAAGGAGAAAAGAGAAAATTAAGCATTTAATTTCTGATTGTAGGGGAAAAAAGCCAACAAAGAAAAATAGGAGGAAAAGAATAAAAGTGAGAATTCTGGGAGTCCTCCTAGACTGGTTTCTTAACCTACTTCCTGCTTCTGTTGTGTCTGTCTTTGTCTCCCACTTCTGTTATCACTGCCATCTCTTCAGATCATCATCTTTTGTCTTCATCTTCATCAGTTGTTTGTCTTGTTTCCTGCAAATCCTCATTTCCCTTCTTGCCAATACTGATCTTTCTGAACCCCAAATCTGATCTCTCTATGTTGAACAACTGACCCCTCATTGCCTGTTGTACAAAAAGATATAAAGATCATTGGAAATCAAGAATGGGGGAGGTTAGGAGGGGATGGGAGTAAAAACTCACCTTTTGTGTACAGGGAACACTATTCTGGTGGTGACCACATTAAAAACCCTGGCTTAAGCATTTATACAAGGTATCCAGGTAACAAACATTTGTATCCTCTTAATATTTTGAAATTAAAAAAAGTAAAGTGGTTATGAAGTGAAATCTGTTCTTTTTGTGATTTCTTTATGGTGTTTAGGCTTAAAAAGTTTTCTTCCCTCTGGTAGCTTGAAAAAGATTCAATTTTTCCTTATTTCTAGTTTGTGTGTGTGTTTTAAAACTCTATCTGGAATTTATGTTGATATTAACTATGTATTCATTATTTTAAATTGTTATAATGCTGAGATATCTGAATAGGCTCAGCAAGTCTTGTATTGCTGGAAATTTAGGTTATTGCCTGAATTCTGCTATGAATATGTCTGTGTAAATCATTTTTATTTTATTCTCTTTCTGGTGGTGGTATTATTTATGGTAGTGGTGGAAGGGGCTTCTTTTTTCTCTTCTCCGTTTAGGGTACCATTTCCTTAGGCCGTACTGCCAGAGGATTAAAGAAATGAACAGGTATTTAGTCAGGTATTTCTTAACTTCCTACTAAGTGCAGGGTGTTGTGCTAAGTCCTGAATTGCTATGCAGCTTTGATTGATGGGGATCTCTGCTTTGGGGCATTTCTGAAGATGAGTACTGTGCCTGTCAAACTTATGTTTTTGTTCACTTTAATGTGGGTTGATTCAGTCTAGTCCATTGTATTCATGTTGGCATGTTCTTATAATGGTTCTGAGTCTAGTAAGTGTAGTTTATCTTTTGTTTCTTATAAGTTTGGCTCATTAATCAGGGAGAAAAAACTGCCATTGAACATTGAAGACCATTCCACATGTTCTTATCTTTATTTTTTTAACAATGTATTTGCTGGTTGCATGGTCTCATTTTAAATTTTTTTGGTGGATCGTTTCAGCAAGCTTGCCCTTCTGAAATTGTATCTAATATTCACCGATGTGTAGAGTTTTAATTTTCAGTTTTTAAGATAGGTAGGGCTAGTTTAAAGGAAATAATGGATGCTAAAGAAAGTATCTTAATGGCTAGGTGAGTAATCTGAGTATGTGTTCCCTTTTTTTGATTGCAGTTTAAATTACATAATGATAATTTTTTATTTTCTCTGTTGGGTAAATTTCTTTGTAATGAATGAATGAAAAGAGTTTTGAGGGGATAAAATGAGTTGTTTTTATTTTTTTTTTAGGAATTCACTTAAATAACAATCTAAATCACTTGAAATTTGGTTTGGATCATCATAGACCATCTTCCACTACACAAACAGCAGCAAAGCAAGGGAAAATGGATTTGCCTACCACAAAAGCAAGAAGCGACAAGATTGTTCTGTTGGTATGCAACCGAGCCTGCACTGGGCAGCAAGGGAAAAGGTAAAAACCAACTTATTTCCCAATAGGTACTGAGACTTTAAAAGTCTAATATTTTCAAGCATTTTCAAAAATCCTTTTTAGTAGTTAATTTTTGATTCTGATATTTAGAAAAATATATGTACAAATTAACCTGATTTGGGGAGTTGGGAGGGGGAGAGTATAAAATTAGGGTGATAGAATATGGGTTAGAAAGGCTCAATTTAAAGGCTCATTTCATATGTATATTTTCAGTTTAGGCCTCCTCCTGGGGCTCTAGACCTATATATCCAGCTACTTTTTTGGCAGCTGTTTTTTTGTAAACTCTTAACTTATCTACTTGTATGGTACATGCCCCTCAGTCTTATGTCCCAAAGTGAACTCATTATCTTTCCCTATAAAACTGGCTTTCCAGTATTTCCTGTCTTGGCAAGTGACACCACTATTCATTCAGCTTCGTAGGTCAGAAATCTGGGAGTTGGAAATCTCTGTCAAATCTGTCTGCTGCCCTCTCTAAGAATTTGTGAGTGTTTTAGACTATCTTTTAAAGTAACCATATCACAATAGTAATGTAACCTGAGTAATAATAAGAGACAGATATTTTTCAGGAAGAGAGGACTCTGTTTCTAATATTTGTCAGGATAGCCTTTTTGTTAGCCTTTTAAAATTTTGCTTTGAAATAAGTTCCTTGCATGGTAAATAACATAAATATAAAATATGCTGATATATGTCTTTATATGTCTTTATGACATATATATGTCTTTATGAATTATATATGTCTTTATGAATTAACAAATATTTTGGTGTTTATAGTGTGTTGGGCACTGTTCTAAACACTGGGATACAGCAGTGAACAAGACACACAGAGTCAGTGTTCTTATGGAACTTACATTCCAGTTAGGACAGACCGACTATGAACAAGTGAACACATTTAGCTTCAGACAGGCCTTTACCATGTTGAAGACATTAAAACAGGCTAGTATGGTAGAGTGTGATGGTGGAGATGCAGGCAAGACTACATTTAAAAGTCAGGGCAGGCATCCCTGAGGAGGCCGCAGCTGGGCCGAGCCCTGGTGAGCCGTGTGGACATCTGGGGAAAGGACCCCACGGAGAGGGAACACCCAGTGCAAATGCACCAGGACTAGGTGAGCTTGGCATGACTAAGGCACAGAAGGGATGAAATAAAGAGCCTGTGGACTCCTCTTCATGATGCTAGTCTCTTAAGAGTGAAGACATTGTCTTGTGAAAAATATGGTTGGATGGTTTACAGGTGCTTGTAGCTCATTTCACATCACAGTGGGTTTTAAGTAGAGAGGTTCACTGTTAGGGAATATTGTGAGTGAACAATTTGATGGTTATTAGGAACTGGTTTCTTGGTGATCTTAGCACCTCTGCTTCTGCCTAGGCCTGAGTCAAAGTTCTTCTGTTAGTTAGATCATTTGTTCATTCATTATCTATTTTCTAGGCATTGGCTGTTTGGACTACTAAGATAAATAAATCACAGTTCTTGCCATCAAATAATTCAGAGTTTGATGGTGGAGGCTGAAACAGGCAGTGTTTATAGCACAGTACACAAAGAGACCAAATCAACAGGATGCTTCCTGGAGGAGAATACTTCCACTGAGTCTTCATGTGGATGAGTAGGAGGTAACCTGGAAGAAGAGTGAGGAGGATATTCTAAGCTGAGGGAATTCCCTGCACAAAGACATGGATTTGTGAGAGTAGGACACATTCAGGAGAAAGTAAATAGGTTTGAATGATTGGGACGTGGATGAGAGTTGAGCCTAGGCTAGTGGTCCTCAACATTGGCTATATTGAGAACCATGTGGGGAGCTTCTAAAAAAATCTTGGTCTCGGGTCACATTCCAGACTGATTTCATCAAAATCTCTGGGGGCTGGATTTGGGCATCATTATTTTCTAAAGCTCCCTTGGTGATTTCAGTGTGGAGCTAAGGTCAAAATCCGTATTACTGCCTCTGATTCTCTAGGACCTGGTAGAGGCCAGATATCATCTGGGCTAGGGTAGGAGCTGACTTTCAGTGTCACTTGCTTGGCAGTGCCTCCCTTGTTGTCAGAGACTACCTGTCTGCTAGACCTTCCAGCTTTGTCTATTCCTCTGGCACCTAACCCCTTTTAGGTGTGACCCATGCCATTTTCTAGACTTGTGTCCATCCCCACCCACTTTCCTTACCATCTCCACTAATCCTGTCCTCTTGCCACCTTATATCATGGCATCATATTTCCCTAGAAGACATTTTGATGTATGAGCTAATAAATTTCATTTAGAAATTTAAGCTGTTCATCTCTTTGTATTTCCTGTTTCTTTTGTTTTGAGAACCGTCCTAAAACCAGTAATATCGTGATTCCATCTAAAAAGATCAAGAATAAAGGATTATAGCATTAAAGGAATTGCCATACTTTTAAGGTGATTAAAATGTTTGTGTGCTTTAGATTTGGACTGCCTTTTGTGCTGCACCTAGAGAAGACAATAGCATGGGACCTTCTGCAGAAGGAAATTTTGGAGAAGATGAAGTATTTCTTGAGGCCCACGGTTTGCATTCAGGTTTGTAAGCATTTTGATATTCCAGCATAGCATGTGTTGTATGCCCAGTAAAGAAACAGTCAATGCAATGAAATTTGAATTTCTTGCATTCGGACTTTGAAGACTGAGAATTTATCCCTCATTTTATGAAAGGAGCTGGCCAATGCAAGGTTTTTCTTGAATTGCCGTGTGTTCTTCTATAATATTTATCTAACAAGTGTAGTACATGATCAGCTTGGAGAGTATTTAGTAGAACATCTACCTGTATGTTTAAAAAATTATTACTATGTTAAGATATCCATGGAAGACCATTAAGTTAATGTTGACCGAAAGCAATGTTACTTGTCTTGCATAACATATTTGATATGTAAATTGCATGTGGGTAAATCATCTTTAAAGTGTATTACAGTGGCTTAGCAACCTAATAATATTATAGAGAAGCATTTTCAAAACAGTTTACTATGCTTCTAATCTGTTTTGGAAATGCCACTGTGAAACAGGTGCTCTTAAAGAGAAATTCAGCCTAATTCTCATTTAACATTTGACGCAGGTGTGCCCATTTAGTTTGCGTGTGGTCAGTGTTGTGGGAATAACATACTTGCTGCCCCAGGAGGAGCAGCCCCTGTGCCACCCAACAGTAGAAAGGTAAAAAAAAAAAATCACCTTCTAGAATTTCACATATGCTCATGTATGATTTCAAGTGATGTCTGGTATAATGTCAACATAAGTGTGTTAGGTTCTTTAGGCTTATTTAGAAATTAAGTACTTATTTTACTGTTAATTCGTATTTGAGTATGATATGTTTCATGATCTGTCTTAAAATCAGAAAAGCCATGGAGAACTCATGTTAGGAAAGCAAATTAGTGTGTGCCCTAGGACTACAGATAAATTACTCTTTATATTCATCAGTATTGACGTTTTCCAAAGTAGCATTCCAATGAGGCCACATTCCTCCTTGAAACCCTCAAATGGTAACTTGTAGCCTAAAAGATAAAGCCTAAGTTTCTATAGTACATGAAGTTCTTCACAGTTTGAACTCTGATTACTTCCCTTTTGTCATACCTTGCTATTCCCCTCTCCACTATCCTAAACTTACAGCACCATCAAAGTACTGATGATTGTTTGAACAGACAATGCTATTTTATGTGTGCCTTTGTGTATGTAGTTTCCTCTGTCCACAATTCCTTTTCTTAAAGCCTTTCTTTGCACTGTTCCTACTTCTCTTCTGATAGAATTAATCACTCCATTCTGCTGTCTCTGTGCTTTCTATATACTTCTGTTATATTTACAAGACTCTCTTATATTAGTAAAATATTAATACTAGATATACAGTTGTCCCATGGTATATGCGAGAGATTGGTTCCAGGACTCCCTGCATGTACCAAAATCTGCACATACTCAAGTACTGCAGTTGGCCCTGTGGAACTCACATACACAAAAAATTGGTCCTCTGTATACACAGATTTAACATCTGCAAATACTGTATTTTCAATCCACGTTTGGTTGAAAAAATCTGCATATAAGTGTACCAGACCAGTTGGAACCCATGTTGTTCAAGGGACAACTGTATATATGTATATGTGGGGGCCAAAATGTATATATGGACACATAAATATAAAAACTCATATTGTTTTTATTATAATGATTTTTTTCAATAAATACTATAGTGCCTGCATTTCAGAATTAAAAAAAAATACACAGTATGTTCCTATTTGAAAGCTGGCTTTTTGTTTTTTTGAGACAGAGTCTCACTCTGTTGCCCAGGCTAGAGTGCCGTGGCGTCAGCCTAGCTTACAGCAACCTCAAACTCCTGGGCTCCAGCAATCCTCCTGCCTCAGCCTCCTGAGTAGCTGGGACTACAGGCATGCACCACCTTGCCCGGCTAATTTTTTCTATATATTTTTAGTTGGCCAATTAATTTGTTTCTAGTTTTAGTAGAGACGGGGTCTCGCTCTTGCTCAGGTTGGTTTCGAACTCCTGACCATGAGCGATCTGCCCGCCTCGGCCTCCCAGAGTGCTAGGATTACAGGCGTGAGCCACCGCGCCCGGCTGAAAGCTGACTTTTTGGTTTTAGAGATGAGAGTTAATAGATTGATTAATGATCCAAACTGTTGCACAGCATAAAAAAGATTAGATGAGTAATATTAACTGAATGCCTAAAGAGTTTCTCAGGAGATGGCAATGAGCTAGTGAACTTGGGAGAGAGATGGCTTTACAGAGGAAGGGTGCGGTTTAGACATGGGGGAGGTGGAGAGGTATCTTAGTAGATTTGTTCCCAGGGACTGTTGTCCAGTCTCTCTTTGGATGGGTGAGAAATTGGGCAAAAAGTTGGAAAGGTCATAAAGAACATCTGAGAGGGATTGTGGGTAGCCTATAATGTGATACTAAATTTCTTCCAATCTCTTTATTTCTATATTGGGCATTTTAATTTAAGGATTTTTCAGTCCACTTGTAACCTAGCTATTACATCTGTGGTTATAATGGTTTCACTAAAAACTTTTTCTGATGGGAAGCTATGATGAAGATTTTTAGTGATCACATTATGATTTCAGGTAGGACATACCACATTTAAATAAAACAATTTATTTAGAAAAATAATATGTGTCTCCCCTCCTCCTTTCCCCCATTCTATAGGGCATTAAAATCCTGTGGACCAGGTGGTACTGCTCATGTGAAATTAGTAGTAGAATGGGACAAGGAGACAAAAGATTTGTGAGTATTGTTTTACTTAGAATTTATAGAGTCCTTGTTTTAATTATCATTTTAAGTAGTATACCTTTGATCTTTCAAATTAGCTGAAACACAAGTGTCTCCTTTTGTTTAAGTATCCAGGTGTGTTGTTAAGCCTTTAAGCAGTTTAGTATCCCTTTCCTATACACTCTCTCTTTCCAATCTCAAAACAATCTCTTAGAACATTTATTCACCGCTGAGAGAGAAGCTATATATTCATTAACTGCTGTATAGGTCTAATTTCCTTTATTTTTATTACAAGCCCATTAATTCTAAGCTATGTCAGGTGCATGCCTTTAAACATGAAGGACAAGAATATATGATTTAATTATTATAAAGTTCACAGCCAGTCCCAGAAAAATCAACTCCAAGTTAGTTCTTGAAATAACTTTGCAGATAAAGAACTTTTCAAGAACATTTTGGAACATGGAAAAGTTGGATCACTACTTTTGTTTTTTTACATATTGATCTTTTTGATTATGAATTTATAGCTGTTTTCTGGAGCTGCAGTTTTATTTTTGTGTCTGTTTTACAAGACATTCTCTGATAAATGCCATTTCTCCCCGATTGCAGTTTGTTTGTAAATACTGAAGATGAGTATATCCCTGATGCAGAAAGTGTCCGTCTGCAAAGAGAACGTCATCATCAGCCTCAAACCTGCACTTTATCTCAGTGTTTCCAACTCTACACCAAAGAAGAACGGGTAAGAGGTTGGGCAGCATTTCTTGGGTGCTCAGGGTGGAGGGAGGTGGGCATGGCAAGATGACAATGGAGAGACAAGTTATGCCCCAGACAACTCCCCACGATTTTACATTTATGTAGGTTTTGCACATGTAATGGGTATCTTGGTGCTATTGCTTTTAGGACTTTTAGGACTTTAACAAAAAGTTGTTCAGGTTTCTAGAAAACCTTGGTTAATTGAAATGCTCTAGAAATAAACCTTTGTAGTTAATTCTTTTTAATGGTTAATGATCAGGGGTTTTTTTGTTTTGTTTTTTTTTTTGAGACAGAGTCTTACTCTGTTGCCCCGGCTAGAGTGCCGTGGCGTCAGCCTAGCTCACAGCAACCTCAAACTCCTGAGCTCAAGCAATCCTCCTGCCTTAGCCTCCCAGGTAGCTGAGACTACAGGCATGTGCCACCATGCCTGGCTAATTTTTTGTATTTTTTGGTAGAGACAGGGTCTTGCTCTTGCTCAGGCTGGTCTCGAACTCCTGAGCTCAAATGATCTGCCTGCCTCGGCCTCCCGGAATGCTAGGATAACAGGCGCGAGCCACTGCACCCAGCCTAGGTTTTTTTTTTAAATTAATACATTTGAAATTATTTTCCTTATAACTAAAACAGTGATTCTCAACTTTTTGGTACTGAGAACATAGATGCCAGGACCTATGTAAATTTAAATTAATTAAAATAAAATAAATTCAGTTCCTTAGTTGCATTAGCCACATTTTATGTGCTCAGTAAACATATGTTGCTAATGGTTCCTGTGTTGAACAGTGCAGGTATAAACAGAAAGTAGACAGCAGTGGTCCAACCACTTAGCAGATAATAGGGACTCAGTAAATATTTAAATGAATGGATGGACAGATAGGTGGATAAATAAACCTCTGTGGGTGGGGTCCAGGTCTTGTGTTGTCTTTATATACCTTGAAAAACCTTGACCAGAGTACATGGAGTTCATCTCATCTTGCATCAGTGTTTAGGATCATAATTTTGACTACTAGTTGTTACTCTTCACTCTTGTTTATAGGGAATCATGCAATTTCAGGATTGGAGGAGACTATGAAACTCCTTTGTTCTAATGATTGGGTTCTTCTACCTAACTTCAAATAGGTGATTATTCAGCCTCTGTTTGAACATCTTCTGTTATGAGATGTTTGCCTACTCAAGACTTTTGACACACCATTTTCTCTCTGGATAGCTCTGATGGTGATGGAAATTAACCTGGAATATCTCCCCTGGTTACTGGGATCAGTAGGTGTTCTCTGTCTTGAATTTATTAAGGCTCAGAAGTCCTAATTTTCTACTTGCTTATCCTTCAAATATTTGAAAATAGCTTTCATATTCTCACTGAGTCTTCTTTTCCCCAAGTTGTTCACAGCTAGTTCCTTTAACAATAGTTTTTCATAATACCTGGGGGATTTTTTGTTTTTTTTCAGTTTGGGGCTCAATTTTAAAGTAGTTGGCATTGGAACTGGTTGATTACAGACTTTGTTTGGCACCTTGTCCTATTTAGCTTTTTAAAAAGAAAATTGACTTGGGAGATATTTGAGAATGGCACAAAGCTTAGAGGTGAGCAAATCTACTAGATGACAGCATTGATATTCTACAAAACATCTCACTGATCTGGAATGCTGGCAAAATACATTTTATAGGGGTTCATTCATTCAGTAGATGTTTGTTGAGTACTTACTATGTGCTAGGTACTGGACTACTGGGGTTTATAGTGAGGACCAAAACAGACAATGTTTTTGCCTTCATACTGCTACAGTCTATAGGGGGTAAACAAGTAAATAAAAGAAGCAAAGTTCCTGGAGTAGGAAAGACCTTGTAGTAAATAAGCAGGTTTTTGTTTGTTTAAATTCCAGTGTATTACAATAGAACACTTTTATAAAATACAGCAAGAATGTCATGACAATGTCTAATAGCTATGATTGTTTCTAAAACACTTCTCTGATTTCAATATTGATCTCACTCTAAACTGCTAAAAAGAGCAATTGCGTGGTTGGTGTGGTTGAAACACAGAAATGACGGCAGTATGTCTGGAGCACAGGAGGTTAGGGAAAGAGGTTAAGATAGTATAAGCTCCATGAGAGCAGATGCTATCTGTCTCGGTCACTACCGTGTTTCCCTGAAAATAAGATAGGGTCTTATATTTATTTTTCCTCAAGAAGACACCCTAGGGCTTATTTTCAGGGGATGTGTTATTTTTTTTAAGTACGGTACAACAATCTACATTTATTCAAATATAGTTAAGTCGTCTTCTTCTGGAAC
>CAUYPO010026238.1:0-25082 GCA_963574435.1 Cheirogaleus major
ATTCATGAGTGGATAATTAAAATGTGGTATATGCTCACAATGGAATATTACTCAATTCTAAGAAACGACAGTGAGCTAGCACCGTTTATGCTATCCTGGATTAAGCTTAAGCCTGTTATCCAAAGTGAGGCGACACAAGATATGGAAAATGGGCTCCGCATCTACTCATCATCAAATTGGTACTGACTGATTAAAACTATGGTGCTCAAATGGTGGTAATGTTCACCAGGGATTCGGGGTGGAGGGGAGACCCACATCATAGGGATGTGGCGAGCACTGTGGAGGGGAAGGGCATACCTCTAAGCCTTCTTAGGGAGAGGCAAAGATATACAATGTAACCAAAATGTCAAAAAAAATCTTTTATCGGGTGGAGGGCAGGCGGGAGGGGGGAGGAGGGAAATGGTGTATACTTACATAATGGATGCAGTGCGCACCACTTGGGGATTGGAGGTGCTTGAAGCTCTGGCACGTCGGGGAGGGGAGGGTTGGCAGGGGCAATATATGTAACCCTAACAATATTAGTACCTCCATAACATGATGAAATGAAAGGGAAAAAAAGAAATATAAAAAGAAATAATCTTGCAGTGAAATTTGGAACAGGACACTACTGCCATATGGGCCCACATACTGTATGCCCACAGAAAGTGCCAAGTATTGATATATATGAATATCAGTATGAGATCCTAAGTAAATTTAGGTGTTGAAAGACACTGGATATAGCAACCTAAATATTTCTCTTTGCATATCAAAGATCGTTTAGATATGGAGATAGTAAATAAATCATTCAAGGTCACACACCAAAAGATATTACAGAGATCAAAACTTTGGTTACTACATTTTTTGAACCAAATATGACACACAGTTTGACAAAAAAATAAATGAATTCTACACAAGACAGGATGTTGTAAGTACTATAAGAGGTACTGATATGGAGTTAACAGGAATAAACCAAAATCAAGATTAGTCCTTTTCAAAGAAGTAATATATTGTAGTATCTAAGAAAAATGACACTGAAACCATACCATCCAGGCCCAAATCCCATTTAGCTACTTATTTGCTATGTAATCTTGAGCAAGTTATTCAGTGTCTGTGTATTGTTTTAAATTTATAAAATGGGGTTAATAACATATAATCATATGAATTAAATTGGTCAATATGAACACAGAATTTAAAACAGTTTTTGGTCTATGCTAAATATTATACCCTGTTCTACTATTAGGTACATTTCTTGTTAGTTTTGTGTATTTTTTTTGTCTTTCTTTATTTCTTGTTTCTAAGATTAGAGACAGGGTCTCACTGTGCTCAGGCTGGTGTCAAACCCCTGAGCTGCAGCTATCCTCCCGCCTCGGCTTCCCAGAAAGCTAGGATTATAGGTGTGAGTCACTGCATCCAGCCGGTCCATTTCTTTACTACAAATTAGCTCATACGCATTTAGTAAGAGGAGAATGATGTCAGCATAAATTTTAAGTTGTGTTAACACAATTTTCCCTACTATGCTAATGTTTTGAAGTCATTGGGAATAAGTTTATCACAATTTAAGAGAATGTTTAAAGAAATAGATGAAGACATTAAGAAAGCACTAATAATCCAACAGAAGTATCCTTGTTTAGTGCCAGTAGTGGCTTCAAAGTCCAATACACTTTCATTTATGTTAAGATTTCTGGGGAACTTGATGTGACACTTTCCCTTGTGTTAACAACAACAAATCTTTTGTAACAGGTTCCTCTTGGATCATACTTTTAATGTAGATGAAACCAGTGTCTATTAAAAGCAAATATCTCTAGGATCAATATCTTGAAGTAGGAAGTATAAGTCCCAATACAATAAGATATGTATTTTTAGTGACCTCTGGTTTCAGAATTTAAAACTTACTACTATTGTATTAGTTTTTATTTTAAACTAGAATACTCCCAGATTATTTTCTGATACCTGTTGTAGATAGTTAAAGGCTGTTAAAGATGGGCTGCCTGATTCTAGAATGCATATGCTAATGTAGAATAATCTTTATTAATATTTTTAGTAGTACTTTTGCTGTTATTGTTGAGATTATGATTACAAAGTTCCAAAGATTTGAATGGTCCTCCCTAACTTAATTTTTTTCTATAACTCTATTATTTATTTGTGAACAAGAAGTGTTTTTTTAAAGCAACACATATATGGTAGTATAGTAAAATACAATTATAAAATAAATATTGATTATTATTTTTGATAAGAGATGACTAATAAAGGCTTCATGAATGATAGTATCAACTAGGCTTTAAAGTATGATAAGAGATTAAAGAAGTAAAAATTGCTGAGAATGGTTTCAGGAGGAGGAAACAGCATGAACAATACCATAGGATGGAAAAGGCAGTAGTAGGGGAGGAGCCAAGATGGCTGACTAGAGACAAAGCTTGTCTGACCATTCCTGCAGAAGACTTGAGGATTGGACTGAGGAGAATCGAGAGTGATTACTTCTAAGAAGTGGACCTCAGAGATAGACACCAGTGAAGTCCAGGAACACCACCAGGAGGAACTGAGCAACTGGAAGACAGGTGGAGAGAAGGGAGCAACCAGTGTGAACTAACTCCAGGGAGTTTCACAGCCCAAGGAACGTTTAAGGGGTTTCTTCTTCCTTTCTTTACTTGGGTGCCTCAGACCTGCAACAAGATGAAGGGCTTTCAATCCATGGGGGAGTGCCACGAGTGACCAAAGAGTTAGCATCCCTGCATCTGAATGTCCCCCCAACACACCTCTTGCACTCCTGGCATCCCAGGAAGTAATTTTGGCTCAAGTCACTCTAGTCATGTAGCTGCACCCACCCCACATCAATTACCAAAGTGCCTTGAGCTGAGGGACTTGTCTTCCTGCAAAGAGAGTACACTCCCAGCCAAGCCTGCCTCAGTCAGGAAAGTTGCTGCAGCAGGAACAGAGAGTAGGGCGGTCACTCTGTCACAACTAGGGCTTGGAGAGGAGGACAGATGGATGCCCCTTCAAAATCTAGCATGGTGCAGGAAATCTGCAGATGCTCTCCCATACTATACCAGCCAGTAGAGTTTTCTGTGCCAAGTGACCTGCTTTCATTGCCAGGGATGGTCTCTATCCCCATCCTCCTGCCCACAGGCATTTGGCACATTCACCTGCTGACAGCACAGATGGCAGTTGGGTGGCAAGTGAGAGCCTGTGCTCATTGGGAGGGTGTGAAGGAACTCAAGAGAGCAGTGTTCTGTGGGTGAACACCATTTCCCCATCCCCTAGTTGGAGCATCCCCCTGGCGGAGATTTTTGAAGATAGAGAGGCCCACCTGCCTCACCTTGGGGTCCACTGGGGGAAAAAGGGTGCACAATTGGAGATTCCCCTATCAGCCACCGACAGGTCGAGACACATGCCAGTGGGCCAGAGGGAGATGGTGAAGCTTGAGAGCCCATCCTAGATGGAGAGGAAACACAAGTGGACTGATTGGAGGGGAAAGTGCCTGGATTTGTGGAAAGGGAAGGAAAAACCTGGCTAGAGACCTCAGCAGGTGCATGAGTTGATCTGTTCCATCAGGAGCAGCCCTCCAAATTTGCAGAGATAGCCCTGACAACCATATTAGTAGCTTCCTACTAATGGCAGCAGGATAAGCAACTATAAGCTCACACACTCAGGATTTTGCACTCCAGCTGGGTTCTATCTTGTCCTACACACACCTCAGGGGTGGAGCAGGGTCCAAGCAACCCCTGGAAGCTACACCCCCCTAAATCTTGGAGCATTCACATAACTCACCTTGAGGACCAGAGCCTACCATCGGGACAACAGATTACCTCTGTAACTGGGTCCTCCACAAAAATTATAATCAATGACAAAGGGTACAATCCCACAGCTAAACATATTGCCTTCCATCTCAAGCTATTAGGGAGCAGTGGATTCATATGCAAAAGTACAATCCACCAGCTTGGAGCTTAAGTTGGGAAAACAAACTCACTCCACTCCACTGGGAAAAGGTGAAGACATAAGATCAGAGATAACCCAAGAGGTTCATCAAACTTGCTAAAACATCCCTAAGGCAATATAGGACCAGCGCTCCTCTCCCCAGCAATGTCAAGGAACTACCCTGGGGGACTTGAAGATAGGGCCTTAAAACAATCATAGCATTGCCATTTCTCGACCAAGAAGCCAGTTGAGAAAGAATCAGCAAAAGAACTCTGGAAACATGAAAAATCAGAGCATAAAGTCACCCCCAAAATAAATCATTAGCTCCTCAGCAATGGATACCAACTTAAATGAAATGATTAAAATGACAGAGGAAGAATTTTGAATATGGATTGTAAGAAACCTCAATGGAATGCAAAAGAAAATAGAAACCCCATACAAAGAAGCCACAAGAGAAATGCAGGAAATGGATAAAACAAATTATCTAAAGACATTGAAGTATTATGAAAAAATCAAACAGAAATACTGGAAATTAAAGAGGCATTCAAGGAACTACAAAACACCGTGGAAAGCCTTAAGAATAGGCTGTATCACACAAAGTAAAGAATCTCAGAGCTTGAAGATAACACCTATGTGCTAAACAAATCAGATGAAGAAAACAGAAGCAAGAGACATGAACAAAGCATACAAGAAATGTGGGATTATGTAAAGAGACCAAACATAAGAATTATAGGCATCCATGAGTGTGAACAAGAAAAGACACAAAGGTTAGGAAATCTATCTCTAGGAATAATGGAGGAAAATGTTCCTAGTCTAGCCAGAAATCTAGATATCCAGGTACTAGAAGCACACAGGACTCCCAGGATACTTAGTGTGAAAAGGCAATCACCACATGAATAGTTATTAGGCTGGTCAAGGTAAATACAAAAGTGGCACTCCTTTCAGCAGTAAGGCAAAAACAGCAGGTAATTTAGAAATGGATATATATCAGTCTAACAGCAGATTTCTCAACTGAAACCTTATAAGCCAGAAGGAACTGGGGACCCATGCTTAGTCTTGTGAAACAAAATAATGGTCATCCTAGAATTCTTTATCCTGCAAAACTAAGCTTCTTATATGAGTAAAAAATAAAGACTTTCCCACAGAAGCATTCACTGATGGAATTTGTGAAGATCAGACCTACCTTGCAGGAAGTACTTAGACATGCATTATGCACAAACACTTACCAGTACAATAGACACCTACCAGTATAAAATCACCCAAAAGATAAAGACCAGAACCCTGATTCCATAATGGCTTGAGAGGTAAAACTAAACAATAAGAGTCTATCCAACAGCATGAACAGAAATCTACCCCAAATATCAATTCTCTCAATAAATGTGAATGGCTTGGATTCCACACTAAAGAGCCACAGGATGGCTAAATGGGTTAAAAAACAAAAGCCAACCACCTGCTATCTCCAGGAAATTCATCTTACCCAAAAGGATGCATTCAGACTCCAGGTGAAGGGATGGAAAATAAATTATCAGGCAAATGGAAACCACAAGAAAGCTGGGGTAGCCATTCTTAAATCAGATAACATCAACTGTAAAGAAACAAAAGTATATAGTGGTGGAGGGAAAAATCCAACAAGAAGACTTAACGGTCCTAAATATTTATGCACCCAACACAGGGAGCCCAGATACATAAAGCAATTGCTGATTGATCTAAACAACATAATAGACAGCAATACTATAATAGCTGGGGATCTCAACACCCCACTGACAGAAAAGGACATATCCTCCAAGCAGAAAATAAGCAAAGAAACAATGGACTTAAACAGAACTCTAGAACAAATGGGCCTAGTAGACAGCTACAGAACATTCTACCCAAACAACTCTGAATATACTTTTTTCTCATCAGCTCATGGAACCTTCTCTAAAATTGATCACATCCTAAGCCACAAAACAGATCTCAACGAATTAAAAAAAATAGAAATTATACCATGTATCTTCTCAGACCTGAGTGGAATAAAATTAGATATCAATTCCAACAGAAACACTCACCTCCACACAAAGATATGGAAATTAAACAATCTGTTGCTGAATGACTACTGGGACAAGAAGGAGATCCAGATGAAAATCAAAAGATTCTTTGAACTAAATGATAATGGGGACACAAGTTATCAAAATCTGTGGAATACAGCAAAAGCATTCCTGAGAGGAAAACTAATAGCATTAAATACCCATACCCAAAAGATAGAATGATTACAAATCAACAAACTAATGAACTGTCTCAAGGAACTACAAAAGGAAGATCAAACCAATCCTAAACACAGAAGAAAAGAGATAACCAAGATGAGAGAATAACTAAATGAAATCAATAACAAAAGAACTATACAGAAGATTAATGAAACAAAAAGTTGATTCTACGAAAATATAAACAAAATTGGCAGTCCTCTTGCTAGATGGACCAGAAGTAGAATGGAAAGGGGTCTAATAAGACAAATTAGAAATGAACAAGGAGAGGTCACAACAGATATCATGGAAATACAAAACATCATCTTTGAATACTATAAAAATCTCTATGCCCCAAAACTGAAATACATGGAGGAAATGGATATATTCTTGGAAACCCAGAACCTCCCTAGTCTCAGTCAGGAAGAAATAGAGCTCATGAACAGTCCAATATCAAGTACCAAAATTGAAGCAGCAATAAAAAGTCTTCCAATAAAAAAGTCCCAGACCAGACAGGTTCACATCTGAATTTTACCAAATCGACAAAGATGAAATGGTATCTATACTGCAGAAATTATTCCACAACTTTGAGCAGGATGGAATCCTCCCCATCTCTCTTTATGAAGCCAATATCACCTTGACACTAAACCCAGCAAAGGACACAACAATAAAGAAAACTACAGACCAATATACCTTATGAATATGGATACAAAAATTCTTAATAAAATCATAGAAAACTGAATTCAACTACACATAAAAAGATAATTAATCATAAGCTGGTGGACTTCATCTCAGAGATGCAAGGATGGTTACACACATATACACATCTATAAACCTAATTCACCATATACATAAAAGCAAGAAGAAAGACTCTATGATCCTCCTAATAGACACAGAAAAAGCATTTGACACAATTAAGCACACTTTTATGATAAAAACTTTTAACAAAATAAGCATAGATAAGTCATACATCAAAATTACCAAAGCCATATATACTAAACCAACAGCTAACATCATACTGAACAGGGAAAATTTGAAAGCATTGTTGCTTAGAACTGGAACCAGACAGGTTGCCCACTATCTCCACTTCTATTCAACATAGTGCTGGAAGTCCTTGCCAGAGCAATCAAACAAGAGTATGCAAATGGGGGCAAAATAAATCAAACTTTCATTCTTTGATGACAATATGATATTATATCTTGAAAATGACAAAGATTCAACCAAGAGACTCGTGGAATTAATAAACGAATTCAGCGAAGTCTCAGGATACAAAATCAATGCACACAAATCAGTAGCTTCCATATATGCCAATCACAGTCGAGGCAATAATCAAATAAAAGATGCAACACCTTTCACAAGAGCATTAAAGAAAATTAAATATTTAGGAATATATTTAATGAAGGAGACAACAGACATATATAGGGAGAACTATGAAACAGTGAGAAAAGAAATTGCAGATGATATAAACAGGTGGAAAACCCTACCACACTCATGGATAAGCAGAATCAATATTGTTAAAATGTCTATACTACCTAAATTGTTCTACAGAATCAATGCATTCCCTAACAAATCACCAACATAATTTTTCACAGATCTAGAAAAAATAATTCTACACCTTGTGTGGAACCAGACAAGACACTGTATAGCCAAAGCAATCTTAAGCAAAAAGAACAAATTAAGAGGCATCAATCTACCAGACTTCAAGTTATACTACAAGGCTATAGTAACCAAAACAGCATTTGACGGGCACAAGAACAGAGACATAGACCTTCGGAAAAGGACTGAGAACCCAGATATAAAACCATCCTCATATTGTCATCTCATCATTGACAAAGCAGAGAAAAATACACATTGGGGAAAAAATCTCTATTCAATAAATGGTGCTGGGAAAATTGCATAGCCACATGCAGAAGATTGAAACTAGATCCACATCTCTCACCTCTCACAAAAATCAACACACAATGTATAATAGTCTTAAACCTAAGACATGAAACCACAAGAATTCTAGAAGAAAAGGTTGGTTGGGGAAACTCTTTTGGACATAGACCTAGGTAAAGAATTTATGAAGAAGACCCCCAAAGCAATCAGAGCAGCAACAAAAATAAATAAGTGGGACCTGATAAAATTAAAAAAGCTCTGCACAGCCAAGTAAACAACCATTAGAGTGAGTAGACAGCCTACACAATGGGAGAAAAATTTGCATGCTACACATCCGATAAAGGGCTGATAACTAGAATCTATATGGAACCTAAGAAAATCAACAAGGAAAAATAAAACTACCCCATTACAAAGTAGGTAAAGAACACAAACAAAAACCTTGCAAAATAAGACATAATAATGGCCAGCAAACATATAAAAAATTGCTCAACATGTCTAATCATCAGGGAAATGCAAAACAAAACCACAATAAGATATCTCTTAATTCCAGTGAGAATGGCTTTTATCAAAAAGTCCCATAACAACAAATGCTAGCATGGATGCAGAGAGATTGGAACACTTTTACACTGCTGTTGTGATTGCCAATGAGTATAACCTCTAGGGAAAGTAATATGGATATACCTCAAAGAACTAAAAATACAAGTACCATTTGATCCACCAATGACATGGGTAGTAGGCATCTACCCAAAGGAAGAAAAGTCATTCTATAATGAAGACATCTGCACTCAAATGTTTATAGCAGCACAATTCACAATTGCAAAGATATTGGAACATCCCAAGTGTCCATCAATACATTGGTGGATTAATAAAATGTGCTATATGTATAGCATGGAGGAGTACTCAACCATAAAAATAATGGTGAACTAGCACCTATTGTATTATCCTCGATTGAGCTAGAGCCCATTCTTAAAAGTAAAGTATCCCAAGAATGGAAAAGCAAGCACTAAATGTACTCACCATCAAATTGGTATTTACTGATCAACACTTAGTTGCAAATATAGTAGTAACATTCATCAGGTGTTGGGCAGGTGTGAGGGGGGTGGAGAGGATGGGCATATTCACACCTAATGGGTGCAGTGCACACTGTCTTGCATATGGACATACTTGAATCTCTGACTCAGGTGGGACAAAGGCAA
The DNA here is from genome assembly GCA_963574435.1 of Cheirogaleus major. Classification (NCBI taxonomy): domain Eukaryota; kingdom Metazoa; phylum Chordata; class Mammalia; order Primates; family Cheirogaleidae; genus Cheirogaleus; species Cheirogaleus major. The sequence goes on from CAUYPO010026238.1 coordinate 9,182, forward strand.
TATATGTAACCTAAACATTTCTACCCCATAATATGCTGAAATAAAAAATATATAAATAGATTAAATAAATAAATATAAAATAAGAAACAAAAACTTTGACTTCATACTGATTTCAAATGGACTTTACTGTTGAACACTCTAAGGAATAATTTCAAAATGATCAGAATGAGAAATAATAATTATTTTAAAAATCTACTGTAGCATAACTGAGCGAGTCATTTTATTTTTCTATATAAAATGAGAGTTGGAAGAGATGATTCCTTTTATTGTTAATATTTTATGATTTTATATAGGAGGTGTTTTACAATTAGATCATAGTTGTTCTTTCAGAGTTCCTTTCTATCTTTTGCCAACTTTATAGGATGAGGCAAAATGTATAACCAATCACCATGTCCTATGGCTGCTGTAGTTACTTGGTACAGCTGTAAGGAGAAAATATTTTTTTTTAAAAAAAAACTATAGAATGGATCTATAGTAGTTAGTAGTTCTTCTAGCTCCATATCAGGATGTCTTGTTATTCTCTGGAAGTGTACTACTAAGTTCAGTATTGTATATAATAGGAGATTCAGAAGAGAAATTTGAAACCCCTAGATTCTGTCATGGAATATTATTCTTTGCCTACATATCCCTAGGTTATAGCTTGCCAAGGCTGGAATTGTTACCGGTTGTGGGGAGGGAGAAGAGACAGAGACAATCTGTATAATGCCCATCCTTGTGTCAATAAAAGAAATGTAAAGATACAGCTTTCCTTTGTGTCCAGGGGGACACTAAGAAAAAAGTTTAGTCTTTAATAATTATTACATGCATAAGTAAAATTGAATAATGAAGTTAAGAGTGATCTTATTTCAATAACCTAAGGTTATATGAAAAGTAAAATATTGATAATAGCCACTATTTTTTAGAGTGCCTACTGTTTTTCAGGCATTGTATTTGAGAGTATTCCATAAAGTACAACAAACAAAGTTGCAGATGATCTCAGAGGAATTAAGTGATTTGGAAGAAACAAGATTGAAACTCAGGTTTGAGTCATTCTAAAGCCAGTACTCTTGCTATTGACTATACCACTAATTCTCAAAGTATGGTCCTCAGATTGGAAGCATCAGCATCACTAGGGGAGCTGTTATTAAAATAAATTCTTGGGCCACACCCCATGCATACCGAAATGTGAAATTATGGGGGTGGAGTCCAGTAGTCTGTATTTTAACAAGTTCATCAGATAATTCTGCTACACACTTACGTTTGAGAGTTGCTTTCAACCAAAATGATACACCTCAGCAAAAAAAAAAATAAAAGGAAAACAAATTTTAAAAAGTATTTCTCACAGCATGTAACTGTTACTAAGCATTAGGTGAATATAGAAAAATTCTAAAATGCATATGAATAATGTGAAGGGAGAGATTATAGATACAGTACAGGTAGTTCAGTCATGAGTCAACTCTTATTCTTTTACTATGAATACAATTTTATTATTTTTTAAAAATCTACTTTTTTGTATATATTTGAAGTGTACAATGTGATGTTTTGATGTAGATACATATGGTAAAATGATTACTACAGTAATTTACCTATCCATCAACTTCCATAGTTACCTTATGTGTGTGTATATGTGTGTAAGAACACTTAAAATCTACCCTTTTAGCAAATTTTCAGTATATAATATTATTAACTATAGCCTCATGCTGTACATTAGATCTCTAGACTTATTCATCCTCTGTATCTACAAATTTGTATTATACCCTTTGACTTACTTCTCCCTATTTTCCCTTATTCCCTGTGCCTGTAGCCATCATTCTACTCTCTATTTCTATTTATTTGACTTTTTTCAGAATCCACATATCGGTGAGATCATACTGTAGTTTTCTTTCTGTGTCTGGTTTATTTCACTTAGCATAATGTCCTCCAGGTTCATCCATATTGTCACAAATGGTAGTATCTCCTTTTTTTAAGGCTGAATAATAATAATATTCCATTGTGTATGCATATATATATATATGCCACAAATTTTTCATTATGAGTCAATCCTTTTTTAATGGAAGGAGTTTAGGCCAGCTTATGAATTTCCCATGGTAATCTTCAGTATCATTCTGCCTTCATTGTGAGCACTACCTCTCCATGTTAATATTTTATATTACTTTTAAACAGCCTGATATTTAATTGGACACACTATGTTTTAGTTCATTGAATTTATTTATTGCTTTTCTATTTTCTATTTTTAAATTATTTTTATAGATTTAGCGGGTACAAGTGCGGTTTTGTTAGAAAGATATATTGCATACTGGTGACGTTTGGGTTTTTTGTGTTACTATCACTCGATTAGTATATATAGTACCCATTAGGTAATTTCTTATCCCACACCCTCCCTCCACCCTCCTAACTTTCTGAGTCACCAATGTCTATTATTCCACTCTGTATGTGGATGTGCACACACACAATATTCTTATGAAAGAGATTCTTCATTACATTTCGTATTGTTAAAATATGTGGAGTGTTTGAAATCAGAGCTAGTTCAATAATTCTAATGATGTTGATTTCTGGTCTCCTGTTAACCAAATTAAAAGAAAGTTAAGCAAAGAAATTCCTTTTGTAATATGTTATAAGGGATCATCATCTCATCTGCATTTCCTAGTGGAGCTAATTTTTAACATTCCAGGATCATTTTTAAATAGTCATAGCAACCATGAAGATACTATTCCATGTAGATATGCATATATTGTGTAGTATTTGTAGGTCATCAAAACTTTCTGATGGAAGTTGATACTCAGGTGATATACATCAAAATAGGATTCACAGTAGAATTCAATAAGAGAAAAATGCTAAAGGAACAGTTGGGGTATTAAGCTAACACTGTACTCATAAGCTATCTATTCTAAGAGATTGTATTCAAACACTCAAAAATTCAAACCAGGCCTTCAGTATGGAAGCCAAAATTCTCATGATGTCAGAATGACTGAAGGGCTCAGTAAAAGTAGTTACATTCCTGGAAATCTCATCTAGCTCTGTAGTAAGATGGTTTCCTCCCTATTTGGCTCAGATAAGATTTGCCAAGAATGAAGGAGAATACCATACACACTCAAGAATTACTATGTATTTTTGCTGACCTCTAGGCTTAGAACTTAAATTTACTATTATTCTTTGAGTTTTATTTAAACCAGAAAACTTCCAGACTGTAATGTAGTACCTGTTGTTGGTAATGGCATGCCTGGGAGTGCTTGACACCACATGTTCCTTCCTCCTGGGGAGTCAATTTTATTCTATGTAAGTGACAATATTAATTTTAAATGAAACTATGTTTGGACATATAATTGTCAAGAATTAAAAATAATGCTATAGTAAAGAACATTTTGATCTGATTCCTGGAAACTTTTCATGATACCCCGAGACTTGAGCTGGACGAGACACATTTACTCCTATCTCTGTAAGGGCATGTTAAGGGAAAACTGTGAGAAACACTGAGTCATGATAAGTTCCCTCAGCCTTTGTAAATAAGCAAAAACACTATGCTTAATTTGTCTGATCTTCCAATGTAGAACCAAATTCTTCAAAAATATCATAACAATAAAACTTTTATTTTCAAGTAGTATTCAAGGTAGCATCATGCAGTAGGAATATGATAATCTTGGTTAGAAGTCAAGAAAACTTTGACTTTGGTCATAGCTTTGTCATGTAACTAGCTAAGGGTAAGCTTTGTAATCAGTTTGACTTTAGGGACAGTGGAACATAGTATTGAAGAACATGGGCTCTTGGGTCAGACTGAGTCTAATTCTTGACTGTGAAACTTACTAGCTTTGTGACTTTGGGTAGGTTCCTTAAACTCTCTCGTGGGCTGAATAGTGTCCACCAAAAGGATACGTTAAAGTTCTCAGCCATGGTATGTATAAATGTGACCTTATTTAGAAATAAGGTATTTGCTGATGTTAACAAGTTAAGATGTGGTCATACTGGATTAAGGTGGGCTCAAATCCAATGACTGCTGTTTTATAAGGGAGGGAAACATTTGGAGATAGACAGACATACAAACAGAATAAGAACATGTGACAACAGAAGCAGAGAATGGAATGAAGTAGCTACAGCTATGGAACACCAATGGTTGCTAGAAACCACTAGAAATTGAGGGAAGCAAAGAAGGATTCTTCCCTAAAGCCCTCAGAAGGAACATGGCCCTGCTGGCATCTTGCTTTCAGACTTCTAGCCTCCAGAACTGTAAGAAAATAAGTCTCTGTTGCTTTAAGCCACCCAATTTATGACAAATTTGTTATGGGAGCCCTAGGAAACAAATACAACCTCTATAAGGTTCACTTTCCTTATGTATAATGACACTTATATAACTCAGTCATTGTGAGGATTAAATAACATATTGTGTATGATATGTGTGTACTGTTCATCAAACATTAGCGCTAATTATTGCTGATTGGCACATTTGTAAATGGAATAGTACTTCTTACTCAGATTATTTCACCATGTTTTGGTGAGGATCAGATGAGAAACTAGATGGGAAAGTACACTTAGAGTGGTAATTCACAAAGAGATTTCTAATTTTACGTAATTCTCTATATCTACACTGGTTATGGAATTAGACTTCAATCCTAGAAAAAATTTAGAAGTCAATTCTACCAACCCCAAAAAGAACTATTGTCTCTGCTTTGTTATAAAATACTTGGAAAAAAGTTCTCAGTATCTACCAAAGAGCATGCAAATATCAAATAGCTTTATCTTCCTCTAACTGAGATCTCAGGATAGGAATATAAATTAACCAAACTAAGTTTCAAACATTAATAAAATAAATTAGCTGCCAAAGGAAGGATTGGGTATGATTTGAGGTTCAATATTTCTTCTAAACTCTTCTGACATAAAACACCAAGTAAATAAGTGAATTTGATTAAAGTCCTAAATGGTAGATTAATTTGTGCTTTCAAAATGTACTTGAAACCTGTATATTTTAAGTTCAAGGTCGTGTATAATTAGGGCGATGTGCATAATTTTAAATCCCCCTTTCTTCCTTAATTTTGCCACCTTTTATTATGAAGCTTACTTTTGCCTCTTTCTATTATGAAGCTGTTTCATTTGCTGTGTTTTACTAGGAACTGAATCAAAGCAATGTTTTCTAATCGTTACTATTGAAAAGTCAATAAAAACCATGAACTATACTCTTTTAGAAGTGGGAGATCTGAATTCACTAAGTAGGAAAATGTAGTTATTATATTTAATTTCTTAGTAATTTTAATCTTTAAGTATAATTATTTTGAAATTTAGTTAAGATGACAAAAATGAAAACATGTCTAAAGAGAAATGGCTTTATTAAATAAAAAGCACATCAATTTCCATAACAAGAAACCAAACATACAATAACTAAATATATTTAACCAGCTATCCCATCAATGGATCAATTATTTCCAAAAAATTATTGATTGTACAACACTTGGAAAGATCCATAATTTTTTAAATATATTTGTTTTGCCAAAGTTACTTTTGTAATTCTTTATATGATAAACATTCAGTATAACACTATGTGAAGTGCTATTGATATGTGACTTCTACAAACTGTCTATTCAGATCACTAAGTTTTTCAGTTTGAACTCTATGTTGTTCTAAATTAAGATAAATTGGTATATTGCTTTATCATAAGAGAAACTTTATTATAAAGTCAATAATAAATATATTTTAAATAAAAATGTATTCAGAGAAGAACTCCTGAATTTCCAGTCTTATTCTTATTATGAAGCTATTTTTTTGTTGTTTTCTTTTACTATGAACCAAACCAAACCAAACTTTTCTAATAGTCACTGTGGAAAAATCTTCTATTCAATGAAATCAAACTGAAAAAAGTTGTTTGAATAAGACATTAATATTGAAAAAGTTAGCTAGGTCTCTATTACTAGTTGTGGGTATATTCAGTTCATTTTCTTGTCCTTTATTTTCTGCTCACTACAAAATGAAGAGAAAAAATACAGAGTGCTGAGTCAAAGAAAATATCAAAAACAGTGCCAGAGTAAAGTATGCAATGCAGTCTAAACTCTAAAGTGATGCTTTTGGAGTTTTGCAAACAAACTTTTCCTCATTTAACTAACTATGTTCAGTATGTGATAGTTTTATGCTCAAATTTCCAAAGGTCAAATTAGCTATTTAGCAAATACATTACATGAATGAGTTACATTATAGTAACAGTTTCAGATTTTTTAGTATTAAGATTTTCTCTAAATGTAGATGAAAAGGCTGAAAAGGTTTAGCACTCATCTAATGCTTGCTTAAAATGCATTTTGTCTTGGTTTTCAAAAATTTATATGAAATAGTCCCAAAGCCAGATAATTTTCTTATTCTTTGTAATACAACATGTTTTCGTGTATTCATTTCAAAGGCTCAATACAAACAGAATGCATATTGGTCTCAAATAACAAAATCCATTCTTTCTAACTAAAGGATTACTCCCATTAGCACCTCAATATGCTATTTACACCTACATTTGGGCTTTCAAATTCAGCATCTTATCATCAAAGGTAATTTCATGGATGAATTAACAATCCTTCCATCCCATGACAATGACTATGATTATGTCAAAACTACATATAGGTATAGACTCTAGGACTATTTCATTTACCTGAAAATTATAAATAATGAACACATACAAGCTAGTGAATGATTAGGCGTATTTCTAGATATAATAGGTCTTTATGTTTCCATCCTAGTACAATCTCTAGAAGACTGAATAAAATCATCAAAGTGCTTCCAATACTGCAAAGAACAAGGAGATTGTGCCATTGTACTGTCAATGAATTTACTTCCAGTATCGTAAGAAACTCTGGTTTGGAACTTTTGACCATTTGTTTTCCCAACAACGTGCAAAATAATGTCACCCCCAAAATGAAATTATTTGCTTAGACTCCTCCAGGCTGCAGATGGTGTGGGGCTTGGCTAGCTGTAGAGTCTATCAAATTACAGTATCCTTTTACATCAACTATTCTAGAATGGCTTCGAAATAAGGCAGTCTTGAAAGTAATAATGTTATTTTTCCACCTTTAGTTGAGACTGCCAAGTATAATTCTGGATTGACAGCTGTTCATAGAAGAAAGGAGTAACCTTTATTACCCACCTTTCTAAACCTCAAGCCTAGCCTTAAATATCATTACTAAGTCTTATTTAGTCTTTGCAGTTGTAGGGGAGTAAAAGTAGTCTTTTCCTTAACCATTGCTAGGTTCATGGCTGAGACCCCATAACAAAACACGGATTAACAAGAAAAAAGCATAACAAATTTATTTAATATAAGTATTACGTGACATCAGAGTCTTCAGAAATGAAGACCCTAAGACTCAGGGACAACTGTACAATTTTATGAACAGTCATGCAGAAGTATGATTGGAGGACAAAGGGGTATGATCTAATGGTAATAAACAGGGGGGGATTTAGCAAGGACTGTGTATTCAGATTCTTCTTGGCCTCAGGGTATAGGGCAGGACCGCTTTGGAATGAGGATCTTATGATCTACTTTCAGGGGAGGTAGGTCAGAGAATTATTTTATGACATTGCTTTAGGGGAGAAAGGCAAGAGAAGGTAAGAGAATGACCTTCTTGCTTCTGTAGTTTTTCAACTTCCTTCAGCTTAAAATATTCAGTATGCCAAGATGCTATACTTTGGGGTATCATATTCTGAGGCCTGACATAATGTCTCCTGCATTAATTCCTTCCTCTACTCCTCCATTGCTATCTGTAAGTATGGCAGAGCTGGAATGTAATCTTATATCAGGCACCTGGCTAGCAGGGTAAATTTTGACAAACCAGTTAACTCTCCTAATCACATTCTCATTTGGGAAATGGGATTTCTATGGGAATTCAAAGAGATTCAATGAGATAATAAATTAAAACAGCACAGTCCCTGGTACATAGTAGACATTTTAAATGTTAGCTCTCTCCGTCCCTCATACCTTGATTCAATAAAATGCCACCTATTTGTTTTCCCTGCCCTCAGTCTTTTTATTCTCCAGTCCATCTGGTTACATCTTCCTTACTACTTTTATCATGTTATTTTACTGCTCAAAAACCTGAAATGATCTTATTGTCTAAAGATACAGATGTATTTTTTATAGTAAATTCTTTAGCCTCATCATATTCTACATTTCCAGCTGTATTTCTAAATATTTTCAAACATAAATTCTTTTCTCTAATCAGGCTGATAAAACAAAACACAATGTCATTGCAAAAGTTCAGTGTGTTTGCTTATACTGATTTCTTGGCTGTGAATAACCTCTTTTCACCCTGTTTGTCCAAATCTTATCAGGTATTCAAGGACTAAATCCTAAATCACCTCCTTTATAAAAATGATCATGAAGAAAATATGATACTGTGACTTAAACCCCTAACTTTGGTCTGTTTTCAAATCTACTGTTTGATATAGATAGGTTAACATCAGATACTTAATTATAAATTAGTTTCCTTAATACCCAAGGGACATGATCAGTTATGGAGTATTATATCTCATGAATAAACACTGCTTTGATGTGCAGTTATTAGGAGAACCAAAATATTCAGTTTTTAAAATCTCCTAGCTAAAATAAATGTTTTTTTTTTATTTTTGAGAAGTACAACTTGTGTTACAAAGAGAAATACTGAATTTTGATACCTTAAAGCTGGCATCTTAGAAGCCAGCCCTACAAGACTCTTTGTTGTTTTCAGAACATTTCCCTATTAAAACATCTTCTTTACCTGTAGTGATTATGACTCTGGGGACATATGCCATGTTTTGAGACATTTTTGGTTGTCACAGCAGGGGAGGTGCCCTTGAGTTTCTCAAGCTCGGTAAAACTGGCATTTGTGACTGCATAATGATTTGTTTTGGGTCTGTTTTGGTGCAGTGGAGGCGTCTTGCCTATAATTGTAGGACTTTTAACAGCATTCCTGGCCTCTACCCCATACATGCCAGTTAAAAGTCCTACAATCACAGGCAAGACCCCTCCACTGCACAAATGCCAGTTTTACTGAGCTTGAGAAACTCTGCTCTAGCATAATAAAATATATTTAATAGTTTATTTTATCAGAAGATAGCGGATGACTATATAATCTCCTTTTTACTGGCTAAATTGCTTTGGGCAAACCTGAGCCGCAGCTGTTCATCTACAAAATGGGAACAAAATAACCACTTCTACCATTTTTTCAGAGTTGGCATAAAAATCAATAACATAAACTAATAAGTTTCAAAATATTGTGAATATAAAAGTCTTAAATATATGAGGGATGATGATGGTGGTTGTAGACATATTGCCCTGATTTATAAACCCTGAACATATTTCTAATGTCATTTCTTGGGAACTATGTCAGAGAAGATCAAGATTCAATTGGATTCTTTGGTTAAATAATAAAAGTGATTAAAAAGTTAAGTTTAATATTATTTTAACTTTAATGACAAGATATGTATATGCACAGGCTTTATATTCATATTAGAAAACATTGTTTTTGAGAAATAATATTTACTTGAAAACCAATTGTTGATAAACATTTACAAATGTATTCATTCTTTTGGCTTTCTCTTGTTCTTAGACAATTTAAACAAACATAATACAGTAAATTTAGGGGAAAGTTAAATTGGGGGAAAGCGGAATGCCTACATTAAATCCCCAAAGGCAGAGTTCATGCAATGTAGTGAAACAGTCAGTTGCATATAAAAACATACCCTAGAAAGACTCCTAAGCTGTGAATGAGTGTAGGCAGCTTGCCATATATTAATTTGATATACATCCATTAAGAAAGAGCAAGAAAAGAATTGCTTCGTATACATGGGTGGTTAATTCTACACAAACAAGCTCCTTTCAATATTGCAATATACAAATAAATCCAATATGTTTGTACAATGGCATTGTAATGACACTTACTTAGGCATTTCAACAGATTGTAAGGATTAATGATTGAACATAAAGTGCCAAGTTAAATGAAACAAAATTCAGCAAAACTTAGTCAAAACCAATAAAAAGCATGCTCTCCTTTAATGTGCTTTTGTGAATACTTGCATAAAAACACAAATTCTATTTAGAGATTTCTTAAGAATGAAGTGTTATTGAAAATGTTTTATGCAGTTTTTCTTTAGAAATAACCAATTAATTTGATTTGCTGTGGACTGTGAAAAGCACTGAAATTGGGACAAGGAAAGATGCACTTGGAAGCAGGGGTACTCTTTTCCAAAAATCTAGTAGCCCATATTTAAACATTAACTAGTTGTGTTCAATTTATAAGGAACACAACAATAGAACCTCTGAGCCTTCTCAATTGTAATTCTTTTGTAATGATCTTTCCATTATACAAGAAAGTTTGGAGGATAAATATCATGTCATAGCTTGGATGGAAGGTTCATGCTAAATGGTAAAATGTAACAGCATTATTTTATCCTAAAAGTCCTTTTGAAATTTGATGCCAAATTTCTGTTTGGAGTGCTATTTAAACACTCCAGTTTTTTCATCAGTAAAATTAGGTTAATGATAGTCCTATTTCATAAGGTTCCTGTATATATTTAAATGTTTTAATATATATACAACACTTAGAATGGTGCTATTAATATATATACAACATTTAGAATGGTGCTATTAAGAGGAATACCCGAGGGTTAGAGAATTATTTATTATTTCAATTTCTTGTTGGAATTAAGATACTTTCAAAACTGAATGCAAAAAGCTGAAATGAAGCTTTTTGTCCCATAGGCTCCCCAACTATGGGTTATTTATTGCGGAGTTCACAATGCCCCGATATCCATTGTAATTATTTATTTATTAATAATTAATTGTGCTATTGACATATAAGTCATGTATTAATAATGTTTCTTGTGATTCTCTGAATATGAAAATGCAGAAACCCAATCTACTTAACATTAATCACTGTTATAAATGCTTCTGGCTTTTGAAGAGAAAATTATTACACCTAATCATAATATTATTCATAAGTACCTACAGAACAAGTTACATGAGTTTATAGCAAATATTGATAAACGCTACTTACTTTGAGCAGGGATATACTCACATTCCCCTCTGGCCTTTTCCTTGAAGTAAGAAAATTTATAGAGGGCAATAGCAATAGGGATAATAAAGGGAGAAATGCATCATTCATATAAATAAACACTATTAATTATTAGTTTTTTAGGGAGTAGGGTGTCAGATTTTGTTCACTGCTTCAAATGTAACTGTTCCTGACATATTATAGGTATACAATAAATGGTGAACTAATAAATTAATACAGAGAGATAGCATAGTCTCTCTATATTCACGTTGGGCCATAGATACCATAATCACCAGAGTACATTACCAGCGAAACAAAAAATAATAACTGGAGATTGTTCTTTATGAAAATCAAGAACATGGCCATGTTTCTGACAGATGCAAGGAGGGATAGATTAAGCCTATTTACTAGTAAACACATTAATCAGAAAAAGGATCTATAAAAGTAGTTTCAATGGGAAAAAACTTGAATCTTAATGTTATTCTATTAATGTTTTAATCATCATTTAAAATGAGAAGAGAAAGACTGATAGAAAATACTATTAAATTGTATGTATATATGTATGTATGCGCATATACCTATGAACACATTTTTTTCTTATCTCTCATGGAGCTTCTGCAATAAATACCATATTTTGAAGACAAAAGAACTTGAATATGAAACTAATTGTGAGTTTGTAGAATTTCTAAAACTTTCTTTAATTTTCCAAAAGAGTCAGTCAGAAAAGGATATTCTTGAGGGATCTTCTGGGAGAAGCATTAGGAATAGCTGCTCTGTTATTCAAGGTTCCATTAGCCTAAGTACAAATATGTGTGTAGTAAATATAATCTATTTGCACAATTGAGAAGTGGTGCCCTGGTGGAGATAGCTGTCAATGGAGCACCATTTGTATGGCATTATATGGAAGTGTTAACTATCTTTTGACCTTTGTATCTTTAGATAGCAAAGTCTATTGGCAGAAGAGTCAATATCCCTCTTCACACTAGAGAATTAAAATTTCCTGCTGACACAGAGGCGAACTCTTATTTTCCACCTCTTCTTTGTCCTCATTTTCTCTTCCCTGAGTGCCAACTTGAACAAACAAAGAAAGGAAAGACTTGTAATGTCCCATGAGTTAGAAAATTGGAAAGGAAAGAAATTGGGAAGCATTCGGGATCCTGATTCATTACGGTTGAAGCCGATAGATTATATACCCTCTTAATCCATACCAGATACTTGGCACTTCCACTGAAGCCCAAGGAAAACTTCACTCCAGTGGTACACATAAGATGTTAATTTCACATTGATTTCTTGGACAAACAAAACAAGTGGCAGACAGCCAAAGGTGATATCTTGTTAAAATTAAGATTGTTACAATTTGAGGATAAAAAATAGCAGTAGCTAAGGAAATGTTATTTTATGAATAGAAGTAAACATTTTGGGAAGGGGGCAATCAATCTCCCAGTTAGGTATTTACACATTGGATAAAGTCTCTCCTGTGTTTTTAACTTCATATCTGGTAAATTCTGAGTATGTTGATGCTACCTATTAATATGCATTCCCAAAGAAGCTTCAGAAAGTGATTTTTACCATTTTAAAATTTCTCTTGTTATTACTTCTGCTTCTTTAGGATAACATAACATCTCCAAAACCCTTCATAAAAATATAAGTATTTAGCCAAACTTTTAGTGCTGATTATTATATTACCTCTGAATAGGATCCAGGTAAGATGACTTTTGATTAAGGAGAGTATTTGGAAAGATATGAAGTACAGTTTTTTGCTCAAAAGATTAAATATACTGGATCTGTTCATATGCTGTACCATTAAATAACATTTTTCTTGGGCCAAGGCCACCCATACATTTGAATTCCATAAGATATCTCCTAAAATATTCTGATTGAGCTATTGGTCCTAATAATACCAAAACAACCTATCAATTTGACTCAAACTCTACCAAAATAGTTATTTTGTGCCACATAAACACTATTAAATCTTTAACGCTATTCTCCACATTCATGTTTTACCAATCAATAATGGACAATGTATATGCAAGTCCTATTGATTACAGATTTCCACCATAAGAAGACTAATCTGGATATTACTAAGTTATTAAATAAACCATTCTAAGAATATTTTATTTATTGATAGTAAATTTCCTATATACATTATATAAATGAGTGCTACTTAATAACAATCATTAGAAAAATTCTGGTCATTAGAGAACTGAATTATAGCATCCTTAATGGCAAATGGAAAGTTACATTTAGTACAAAAACCTTGGCATATAACTCTATCCATACCCCACACCAAGAGACTTGAAAAGATTCTAGCAAAACTTCTAACAGCTTAATATCCTGTTTCTAAGATAATGTCAGCCCCCTTTATAATGCCTGCCTGAAAAAGCTCAAACTGCCAAGAGAATTTACTGTTTGTTCTAGCTAAAACCTTATGGTAGTACAATAGGCCCTTGAGCCCCCTATTAGAGCAGTTACTTTAAAAAGGTTGCGATTATAAATCCTTTCTCTGCCTATTGAGATATACCACCCAGAACTATCTTCTCAAGGACCTTAGGAGCCATCTCTTTTAAATGCAAACATTTAAGAAGATAGCTCTCAATTCCTAGTCCCTGTGGGAGGGTAAGGGCCTAACTTTGGTGGGTGCCTTACTTCAACTTGTACTACTACCTCCTAAGGACAGGAGAAGCTTGTCTCTCCTTGGGTTAAGTGTCAATTGACTAACCCAGATGGCCTAGTCATGTGAACCAACCGCTTCCCTTCTTAGGGCCCTTTAGTGAATTTTCTTTAGCATATCTCCAGCATTTAACAAATCTTTTGCCTTTCCTTTGGTAGAGCTGAGCTCAGGTTATACGGAGGTTTCTTGCCTATTACAATAGTTTTTACTGAATAAAATCTGTCTCTAACACTTTTAACAAGTAACTAGCTTTGTTTACCTTAAAAAAAATCCTTATAAAAAAAGATTCATGAAGGCAGAAAGAAAGTTACATTTACCCATGTGTGTGTTTTGTTTGTTTTCCTAAACTCTAGAGGTGATTGGGAAGTCAATCATTTAAAATAAATAAAAGTAGTCATTGTTAGTTCTCAGACAACAATATGATTTCTCCTAGTTCACTATTGACCAGGTTATGTAAAACCGCTTTCTATCTTGCACCAAAAAGAGAGCTCCATTCTATTCTACTTGTCCACAATCCAAATTTAAAATGATTAGGATTATTAGGACATCTGTTAATTTTATTTAAAATCAAATTATCAGGCAAACCAAAATAACTATTTTGGAATCAACTACGTGTTTCTAATTAGAAACATTTGTGAAAAGTTATCTTGAGGAAAGAAATATATCTTCATTATTGAGCTTTACTGAAATTTCTTGGTTGTTGTTGGTAAACATTTGTTTATGCTGGACAAACAGTGGTGGTACCACAACATCATATAATAAATCAGAAGAACTATCATAATCACACAGAATGTTGTCTTCTACAAAATATTGTTAATTGTCTGCTTTTGAGATCAATTATTGGGTTCTCAATAGGGGTCATCTGCCCTCAAAATAGTACTTTGGTTGCCTGTTATGATTTTTACCATCCACAAGAGACCTATGATAGATTCATTTAGAATGACTCCAGGATCAAGGAATTAAAGACTGATTTATTCCCAGGTTAAAATAACTCTTTTAGTTTACAGACCTTTGTTAGACTGTGACCTTGAGAGATGGAGCACATTCTCATTACCTAGCACATAGTATGTGATCAAAACAGTATTATGGATTCAGGAGTTGGGGGAGTAGACCCACATCTTAGGGATGTGGTGAGCATTGTGGAGGGGAAGGACATACCTCTAACCCTTGCTAGGGAGAGGCAAAGATATAAAATGTAACCAAAATGTTAAAAAAAAAAAAAAACATTTATCGGGTGTCGGGCAGGTGTGGGGGGAGGAGGGGATGGGTATATACATAATGAGTGCTATGCGCACCACCTAGGGGATGGACAAGCTTGAAACTCTGACTTGAGGGGAGAGCGGAGGCAAGGACAATATATGTAACCTTAACAACATTTGTACCACCATAATATGCTGAAATAAAAAAAAATCAATCAATCAATCAAACAATGAATGAAAAAGTTGCTCTATTCCTTCTCTGGAGCATATCAACTTGAGGCAAAATATTTCTTTTTTGTAATCCCTACAATTTTTTTTTTACTTTTATAAAAGTTCATCATGCTTATTTATCAAAATTAAGTATTTATAGATTTACAGTAAATTTATTTCAAAGGTAGTCAAATTACACTTATCTCTTTACATTTTTATTCAGAAAGAAAATTCCCCCAGAATATATGCACTTTTTTATTCAATTTTAAAAATTGTCACTTATATTTCATTTATATTTCTACTTTTTGATGGGAAAGTAAAAATATAAATAATTTATTGGAATGTTCTATAAACAAAAATCTGTTAAGAGATGAAGCATTAGAATGTTCACTAAGATCCTTAAACAACTAATAGTGATATATCTTTTACTCTCTCATTTTTATTGAGTACTTCCTATGTGCTAAGCCAATTTCAATTTATCCTCACAATAACCTTATTAAGTATCATTAACTCCATGATATATCTGAGAAAACTAAGAGCAGTTAAATAACTTGTCCAATGTTTTATGGCTTAAAATATTTTTACGCTAACCCCTTTAGTTTTATAAATGAGGATTTGAAGTTGCGTGAAGTTCAGTGAATTGACAAAGGTCACACAGCTATTAATAAATAGAACCAATACTACAACCTAAATTTCGTATCTCCTAGTGTAGTACTACTCTTCTAGACATTGGCCTAGGCAAAGAATTTATGAAGAAGACCCCAAAGGCAATCACAGCAGCAACAAAAATAAACAAATGGGACCTGATCAAATTAAAAAGCTTCTGCACAGCCAAAGAAACAGTCAAGAGAGCAAAC
>CAUYPO010026240.1:0-10236 GCA_963574435.1 Cheirogaleus major
ACCACAGATCTCTATGAAGCATCTCTAAGAAATCCATGTTCCATGTTAAGTAACAATCCATGCATGGTGGAGACGGGGTTCCCACCATGCTTGTTGGTTCCAGAGCCAACACTCTTCACCACTGGGCATTAACGAAGTGTCACTCGATGGGATCGTATAGAGCATGGGGGTTGTTCTTACAAAATAGTAGCAAAGTACTCCTGGTCCACTTATTCATCAAAAGAATTAGTTCATTGATGATGAGCTAGTTCTAAATTTGCAAAATGCTTTTTTTCCCCCAACCATATCACCTGGAAGGTATAATTTCTTCTCCTTGTCAAGTTTCTTAGGCTGTCTTCACATGAAGGAAGAACATGACTATGGCTCTCATAGTGTGATTATAATGTGATATATGAACGTATATAGCTTTGGCTAAGATCATATTTCTATGTGATAGTAATTAAATTTTTTGTCAATAAATGCTTCGGAGATTCCAGAAGCCTATCATATTAATACACTATCAGCAGGGAATGTACTCTTTCCTTCCAAGAGAGCAAAACAAGTACAACCATGTTCACCTTGACGACAGAGACTGCCAACTCATCCCTGCAAGAATTCAGTTTCTCAGCTTTCCGCATCAGCTGCGCGCCAGGCACTGATGAGACTCCTAAAAGAGCATGCGCATTTGAAAGTCTTCCCTGGCCCCAGGGAAACATCTTGTTTTCAGACTTGGTCTGTGCTGGGTAAGGTAAGGAGAGTGTTTTCTGAGGGATGTGCTCTCAGAGGAAATCTGAAGTTACCTGCCGCTTGCCTAGAAATAGACCCTGATGCCATCTCTGGAGAAAATCACTGGCTTTGAAACAGCAGTGAGTACATTTCCTGGGTTAATAATGTGCACCAGCTACGAAAAAGAGTTCTGGTGCCGAGGTTTTCTTAAGTGTTTGGATTTACAAAGACCACCCCCCCACCGCCCTGCCCAGGGATTGGCAGCTGAGCCAGGATTAAAACCCAACTACACTTGACTCCAAGGCTCCTGTGGGGCCGGGATGGTTAGTATTGTCTTCTGGCACCAATGTGCTCTCTGGATAGATCACATGAGCTCTTCCAGGGCAGGAAACACATGCTTTACCTATTTTCATATTTATGGAATATTTATAAAGTATCTTCTAAGCATCAGCATGGTGGTACGTGAGGATTATACACAAGGTCGGCACGGACCCTGTTCTCCTGGACCTGTCATTTTAACAACAAGGACAGGCCAGTGGACAAATCAAGGAAGATGTTGTAACATACCTGCCTGGCATCGAAAGCAACGGAGCCTTGCAAATATCTGCACCATCAATTCACGTGGGTTAGAACTGAGTGGAAGGAGATAGAATGTATGGAAAGACCGATGCTCACTGTGTTCTTGCAGCACTTTTATTTTGGCCAAGAGAATGTCATCCATTCATTTTTTCAGGTGACGTTTGCAAAAAACGTATAGCTCACCAGATAGACAGTGTGAGATGTGCTGAAGCCAGAGAGAGAGAGAGAGAGAGAGAGAGAGAGAGAGAGACGATACCTGAGCCTCTCAGAGTGTCTGGGTGTCTCTCCACATCACTCTCAGACAACTTTGACTGTTGTTATTGTTAAGTAACTAAAGATAGTTAGGAATTAGTTTCAACTGAAAAATACAAATACCATTCATTTGTGACGCTAATAAGAAGATAAATAAATGAAAATCTACATCGCATTCTGTCCCCACAAATTTCTCAGCAGTATCACAAGAAGAAAAGAAGCAAGCATTAATCTGACATTTAAATTTAAGAAATTCAGCAGAAGTGAGGTGGCCGGATTCTGCGGAGAAGGGAACGTCCTAGTGGACATGACAAGCTTCATTTCCTGCCATGCCAGAAAGAAATGCTTTTGTACTGGACGCTTCTGTTACGGTTCAAAAAGGATTCACACCATCAACCTAGGTGCTTCCCTTTAAGCAAATGTTTAAAACCATCAAGAGCTCTTGCTTCTCAGACCAAGATGGAGGGAACAAAGCCACGTCAGGCCCGGTGGCCTCTGATCAGCCACTCTGCCCCCAGCTCTCTGCACCCCAGAATCCCTCCTCCCACCCTGGGTCTTGGATATTAGCTTCAATTCATAAATCCACAAGCTTCTAAAACTGGAAGCCTTTTCATTTACCCCACCCTGATCAGGATCTGAAATGAATCCTTCAAACGTGAGGATAACAGGCCAACATTTCAAAATGTTCTGAGCTCAGTCAGTCTTTCTGTTGAAACTCCTCCTGCCCATCTTTGGAGATGAAGAACAAGCAAATAATATAATGATTATGTATATTCCTTGGAGGAGAAAACAAACAAACAAAAAACCCTAAACATAAACAAATAAAAAGTATAAGATGGTTTCAGAATAGGTTTATCTCCTAATCTGTCAACTATTCAGAATTTAAAAATGTACCAATGTAAGGGCTTTTATTTTCCTATAGAGTTAATCTCATAACAAAATCGACCATACTCTTAAAGGAAGAAAGAATTTCCTCTTTAAAGTCATATTCCACCATTCCAAAAATGCAAAGGTTAATTTGATTAAAATTAATTTGGGGCATCCCTTTTCTTATACTAATGTTGATGGTAATGATGACTATAATGATTAGTATTAATTGTTACCATTTTGTGAGACACTGTGCTCAGCCTTTTTCCTGTATGTCTCACTTGACATTTCAAATCAATCCATGGATCAGACCCTCATATTGTTGTCATTTCAGAGATCAGAGAGGTTACTGGAATAAAGCCACTCACAAAACATCTGGGAGGTCAGAAGTCTGAAATTAGGCACATTGGACTAAAATTAAACCATCTGCAGCAGCGGTCCTTTGCAGGGCTCTATGGGAGAATCTATTTCCTTTCCTTTCCTTGCTTCTAGAATCTGCCCAGATTTCTTGGTCCTAGACCCTTTTTCCATCATCAAAGCCAGCAAAGCTGCGGTGAGTCTGTCTCATGGTCTCATCTCTCTCTGCTTCTGCCTCCTTTATCCGCGTGTAAAGACCTCTGTAATTACACAGAGCTCATCTGGATTAATACGAAATAATTCCACATCTCAACATCTGCTGATTAGCAGCCTTAATTCAATCTGCGACCTAATTTCTCCATGCCATGCAAACTAGCAACTTCACAGGTTGTAGAGAGTAGGACACGGAAATCTTTGGGATGGGGGTTGGGGTTGGCACTCTTCTGGATAGCAAAAGCAGAGAACAGCCTAAAGCCTCTAAGATTCCAGGTGAGAGTGAAGGAGGACTCAGATATTACTGCAAATTGGAAAGAGTGCAGATATGCCCGCCTGGGCTCCCGGGCTGATCGCCAACATCTGCAGGGGGCCCACCAATTACGTCGTAGACACACATGGTTTTCAAAGAGCAGGTCACTGCTTTGTCAAATGTCAACTAGGACCAATTCTTGAGTTAGGAAAAATTGAGCTTCCTGCATACCCTTGCTGTCTTCTTTGTAAAAATAACCTTTTTTTTTTTTTTTTTACTGGAAAGAATAGTTTTCTAAGATGGAGCCAAAACAGTGAGAACATAGAAACAACCACCCCGACAGGCTGGCCTGCCTTGCCTGCTGCTTCCAGGGCCGTATTTCACCCACCAATGAGATGACCACTGGCCGGCCTTGCTCCAGAAAGTCCACATGGTCTTATGTGGCAGAACAATGGCCAAGGGAGAGAATTCCACAGCCTCTGCAGATGTGACTAATAGCGCCTTATAAAGGAGCCCATAATGGCTGAACACAGCTCAGCCTCAGTCCCTACCGAGCTGTGAAGAGGGATGGTTGCTTCTCTGTCTTCAATTCACTTTGGAACTGTTGGTTAACGGACCCTGGCAGACTGACATTTAAGGAACCCACTGAATGCTCCCCACGAACACATTTTTATTTGGTTTTTCACATTACGAATAACGTATGCATCTGCCCCTTCCAAACTTCATCTGCCTGGATGTCTAGGGTCAGAGCATCTCCTGGTGACATCAACATTTATTGATCAACTGAGTGTAATGAGTATTGAATTTTATTCTTAAAACAATCCATGCGGTTGGCTGAGCAATTCCATCATGCCGTTTTAAAAGGACTTTGTGGTTCGGAGTGATTGGCTTGCTGGAAGATCTGGAGTTAGTGGCCAGGATAGGAACCAGGGTTTCCATATCAGAGGCAGCGGTGGTTACCGGTATGGGCTCTGGAACCCGATCTGCCAGGTCTACCACCGGAAATCTCTGTGATCGTGCACAAGCTGTTTAGCCTCTTCACCCATCAGTTTCCTCATTCCTAATCTTAGGGTAGTAAGATTAACTGCTTTATTTTGTGGGGATTAATGTGCTGATATTTGCATGGCCCATAGAACTGTGCCCAAAATGGAATAAATGCAGTATAAATATGAACTCTTGTTATTCCTCTTTGGAGACTTTCACAGTTATGTTTTAAAAATTGGATTTCATTCTATAAGCTGGGGTGGTACCAAGAAGATACTGGAGAAGACAGCCATGTCACTACTCCCAAGTGTGTGTCCCTGGTAGACATCACTAATCAATCACAGCACCACTTCCTGCTACAGCCCACGTTCCTTTTCAAGACAGATCATGTCCACGTAGCCACCACAAATACAGCTACATTGGCAAGAGAAGTGGATGAATCTATTTTCTATTTCTGGTAGAGTCTATTGGGAACTAGCAAACATTTTTCACAATGTTTGGATCAGGATGCCAACGAGGCCAAGATGTGCACCAGATAATGTATTAGAGTTAAACAAACTATCTGTTTCTTTACAATGGCATCAGTAGTCATACTGTCAAGAGTTTCCTTAGGTGAGGTGTCTTAAGACAGCAGCTCCCGAGGCAAATGCAGCCCTGAAATTTGCTTTTTTGGGTCACCAAAGCATTTTGATGTATGTATGCATTCATTAGATCATTCATATTTGCCGGTTGATATTGAAAAACGGCAGATTTCAATGAAAGGCCCTATTTCCTACTTTTCTTGAAAAATCAGAAGCTCTGTTATGCTAAAAAAAAAAAAGACAAATACTACATGATTCCACTTAAATGTAAGGAGTATCAAAAATAGTCAAACTCGGGGAAGCAGAGAGTAGAACAGTGTCGCCAGGGGCTGGGCGAGGTGCAGATGGGGAGTTGCAACTCAATGTGTACAAAGTGTCAGTTATGCCAGATGAATACACTCTAGAGATACGCTGTACAACATTATGCCTACAGTTAATAATACCATATCGTACACCTAAATAAATTAGTAAGATAGATTTCACGTCAAACATTCTTACCATGCACACAAAAATGTATCAGAATCTCTAGATACACTGACTCAGCGAAGCCTGGCTGCCCCTAGGAATGGCTATGCCAAGCCCAGTTTGCTGTACACCCAACATTTCCAGTTGTATAACACCAGACCTGCTTCTCTGATTCATGCACCTGTCCTATCCCTGCAGAGACTTTTGTTTTTATCTCCTATTTATCTATTTCCACCATCACTTCATAAGCCTCTCTGTGTATATAATGGTTTGAAAACTATGCTCACATTGCATTATGATTAATCCAATTCTATTTATATGTATGAATAGGTTTATGGTAGCTCATAGCTGGTGTAAATCTAGATTTCACCTACCAGAGTTGTTTACAACATGGAACAACTAAAATTTCTCTGTAATTTTGCTGAGAGTTGGAGTTTTACTTCCCAGGTTGTGCAGGATGAACACTTTTATACCCATCAATTTCAAATCATCTTTCCCCATCATCTGGATGCGTTGGTAGAATGCATCCAAAATCCAATGAGGGAGTGTATTCTGTTGACTCATCTGTGATATTTGGGGCATTACTTACGCACCAAGCTTGCCTCCATGAACCATTTGAGCCTGGCTCAGTTCTCAATTGCTGGGTCTCTCTTTGGAAGTACCTGCTGGAGTGTTAAGTTTGGAAATCCAACTTCTCCTGGCTGCAGTCAACATAAGCATGCCTTTGCCCGGTGTTTGGTTCCTTAAAAACCACCCTCCAATAGAAGCTAGGAAAACGTGAATCCTGCAGACCTTTTCTCTCTCTTTTTTCCTGTAATTAATTTCCCTGTGATTAATTTCTAATGAAAACCCCGGACACCCAAGCTTGTCGTTCCAGTATATGTGCCAATGACACATAATTAAAAGTGCACATAGGAACAGGTTCTGCGTTAGCAGTGATTCAAGTGACGCAAAAGCTGCTTGGCACCACATGTTGGGCTTTACCCAGGCAAGCAGGTCCTGATCCTTTGTGGGGAAATAATGTAATGGATTAGAAGTGCCTAGGTCTTGTTCTAAGCTAGCACATGTTGGTGGTGTTTTTAATCTCCAAAAGTCAGGGATGAAATGATAAATATAAAAGAGCCCAGGAGACATGATCATATTTGGCCAAGATGGAATAATAGGGACCTGATTTAACCTCTCACCTGAGTCTCCTAAAGAACGGACAAAATGTATGAAACAATAGTTTTCAGCCATGGGGGTGAGGAAGTGCAGTATACTGATCCCTAAAATAGAGAAAACAAATGAACGGAACCCCATCATTGCCCCAGCTTATTTCTCGAAGAACATTTCCAGGGCACATCGCAGAGAAGGGAATCCAAGTAGAGCCTAGTATTAATAGTTTCCAGACTCGAGGAGACAGAGTTGGAAGTTAATAATAATGCAGCAGAGTTGCCTCGAGGAGACCGAGGCAGCTAGAGATCCTAGGGCAGAGTACAGAGATTTGCTCACAGGTGGAGAGGAGACATGGCTGGAGGTTCAGAGAGGGTTCTCGTCAAGTCTTCAGCTAAGTGAGGATCAGTGCCTGCACTCGGAGAAACGACCTTAGCTATGGAAACAACCACCAAAAAGATGCAGAGGGGAGATGCTCTTTGCTTACACTGTGTTGGCAAAGGTTTGTGTTCCCATAAACCAGAGTCGGGCAAATGCATACTACATGCGGCATCAGGTAGAGTATTAAAAAGGATAGCATGTCAGTGGTGGGACTAAATTAACCCTGAGCTGAAAGATGCTTTGGCCCTCATTAACAAAGCTTAAAAGCAATCATTGAAAAGGTCAAATTGGGCTAGGAATAGTGGCTCACACCTGTAATACTAGCACTTTGGGAGGGCAAGGAGGGAGGATTACTTAAGACCAGAAGTTTCAGACCAGCCTTTGAGACCAGTGATGGGATGCCATCACTGTTATCTACAGTCAGTCAGAGAGGAAAAGTTGACCTTTAGAAAAGCTGCTTAGTAGAAAACAACAGAAATCTTGGTGATCCTTAAAGGACAAGTGTGGAACTGCATTATAGGGGAGAATCCTTAGCCACCCCAGACACAAGAAAAGTTTGCATGTACTGACCATCTCTTTCTCCCAGGTCTCCACCTACTGCTCAAGAAAAAAGACTGGGGGCAGAGCAGGTGCCTGGGAGAGTTCTCCACGTGGTGGTTCAAGTACCAAGGTTTCAGTGTGGGACTCTGAAGTCGGTACCTGGAGTAGGCAACCCATGCTTCAGGACCTGCACAGAGACCTACAGTAATGAGAGACTGCACAATGACAGCCACACAACACATCTTTCTCTGATCAAATCAACATTCATCTGCCACTAGAAGAAGGACAAGAAACCTACCCACATGTGGATTCTGATGCCTCTTTGACGTGAAGGCTGGAATGGTCTCTGATCTCCCTTGGCTGCATGTTAAACCACAGCACAGCACAGCTTCCTGTATAGCAGGGTTAGCTCACTGCGCTGAAGGCCATTTCGGAAGTGCATATGCAACTTCTTGCTTCCTAACATTGGCATAAAATTCTTTTCAGCAACAGCGATTCACTTTTTTATAATAGTATTTCCATAACTATTATTTCCGAGAGACTATTACCGAAAGGTACGTTGTAAACACACTGGAGGAGGGAAGAAGAAAGTAAACATAAAAATTCCCTAAACACCATAAAGAAAAAAACTGATCAGTGATTTTTTTTTTTTTTTTTTTGCCTTGGCTCTACAAATAGTTATTGGCGCAAGAAATGGAATGTTTTGAGTCAACGGATTCCCTAGCATGTGGGCATAATGAGAGGCATGGAAATGATGGCTGCCTGGGGACAAATGTCTGATTTTCAAGGCAGAATAAAAGCTCAAATGAAGGCATGCGTGTGCCTACCCTGTTGTGTAAACAGAGTGAATGAGAGGCTAAGGAGCTTATGTCGAATAAAACCTTTAGCTCCAGATGCAGGTGGTGGAGTCTGAGAACACCTGCCTTGCAGCTGGCACACTCTGCTCATCTTCCCAGGTAAGGTGGCTTGTCATGTTAAAAATAGCAATAATAATAATAATAAGGGTAGAAGAGAGCAGAGTTGTATTTTAGGGTCAGTCTAGTAGAAATTGGGGTTGCGTAGTTAAAAACAGTGATAATAAAACCAATGCATTACACAGTGCTCAAGATGGGCCGGCTCTAAGAGGGTCGTCCTAAGCAACGCTTTGCAGGAATTAGCCGGCCCCACCTTCCCAATAGCCTCCTACGTTGCTTTCTGACATCATCGCCATTTTGCTGGTGCGGAAATGAAGACCCTGAGAGTGCAGGTGTGCAGCTCACAGGACACAGGTGGTGACAGGAAGGGCTGAGACTTGAACCCCCCTCCTCTGACCCAGCGCTCACACTCTACGCATGGGCATGGCTCTGGCTCCTAGCAAGTCTCCTTTCCGGGGAGCAGAAACTTATTTCTGGGCTCAGGTGTTTCCACCCACTTGTGTTTCCTGCTGTCCTGGTTCTAATGCCTCTCTTCCCAAAGCTTTGCTTCTGATCTGGATTCCCGAAGTCAAGAGGGATGCTGGCATTTGCTTCTTTCGGCCGCACTATTCCTCGGGAATAGAGTGAGAAGACTTGGTGTCTATTCCCTCCCTCTTAGAAGAAGATGAAATTCCCTTTTGAGCCTGGTTTTGCCTTCATGCCCAGGCCAGCATTTCCCGGACTTCTCCTGGGAACCCTGACATTCCTTGACAAATAACCCTCAAGTTTCATCTAGATTTCTCAGGGCTCTGATTAAAAATCAGGAAGGCCCTACTTAAGTTAGCTTAAGCAAAATTGTGTAATTTCTTACCTCATGAAGCCCCAATATACACAGATGCGCTTGCCAGGGGAACAGACTTCCTTGGGTTGGGGGACCTCAACATCACCAGAAAACACTCTTATTTGTCGTTCTCTAGACCTCTCTTCCTTGTTTCTATAAATCAGGCCCATTCTTTGTGCTACAAACATGATCTTTCTAAGCCAAAGGAAACGTGACTGCAGGAAGCCTTTTACTCGTACAGCATCAGAATCTTCTACCAAGGAGGAAGAAGGGGTCATTCCAATTAGCTTCAGTTTGGACAATCCCAGGGAAGAATGCTGAGAACCCCTGCTTGGATGCAGTGCCCGTGCTTTCCCCAAACACTGCAGCCAGCTGGACCAACCCCCCCTGCCTTGTGCCTGAGGCTGGCCAGTGCACAGGGCCCTTCGCTGGAGGACAGAGCACGGGGCTGCTGCCCCACGTCAAATGAGCCACTCTCCTCTGCCAGGGAACAAAGTAAGATGACTGATGGAAAGGCACCTCCCGTGCAAGGCCAACTCACAGCCCCCCAGAGACGCCCATGTCTCAATCCCCAGACCCTGTGAACTGGCGTCATTGACATGGCAAAGGGGAATTAAGGTGGAAGATGGGATTAAGTTGGCACATCAGGTGACTTTAAAATAGGGAGATTATCCTGTGTGACCCAGGTGGGGCTGATGTAGTGAAAGGGTCCTTACAGGAGGGGTAGGAGGCCACAGGAGAAGGTCAGAGAAAGGGACCTATGGATGGGTGCAGACTAGGCAGGTGCGACTCTGCTGTCCTTGCAGGTGGAGGGAGAAGCTATGAACAAAGGGGTGGGGACAGCCCCTGGAAGTTGCAGCAGGCAAACGAGCAGATCCCCTCCCCCAAGCGTCTGCTTGGGGACATAGTCCTGTCACCAGACACCTTGATCTTAGCCCGGTGAGACACCTGTCAGACTTCTGACCCTCAGAACTGTCAGGTAATAAACGTGGCTTGATTTAAGCCACTGTGTTTGGGCAAGTTTGTGACAGCAACAATAGAAAACTAATTCATCTCCTCTGTTTTAACAGGTGTGTTTTGTACTGAGCATAGAATTAGGCTCATTGCACCGTTAGACATGGAGCGGAGGCTACTCTTTGCAGCAGAGAAGAACATGCTGCAACTTGGCGTCTT
>CAUYPO010026242.1:0-15466 GCA_963574435.1 Cheirogaleus major
CCTGGAATGTTTGCAAAACATGCAGATTCCCAGGCTCCATCTCAGTGAGTCTGCTTTAAACAGTTCTGGGATAGTGCCCAGGAATCTGTGCTTATAACCTGCACACCAGTGAGTCTGAGGCAGGTGGTCCTTGGATCACACTTGAAGAGGCATTATCTTGATTAGTATATGTTTTCCTAAAACTTTTTAAACAGGGGGCCAGTTCACTGTCCCTCGGACAGTTGGAGAGTGCGGTGCACATTCCACACATGTGCACTGTAGGCCCGGGACGAATCGGCTGCTAAGCTGGACAGGCAGCAGTGGCAAAAACACCTGGCGGCCAGATAAATGTCCTCGCCGGGCTCGCGGGCCGTAGTTTGAGGACGCCTGCTCTAAACAGAGCCATTAACATGGAGGAAAAAAGTACGCTTGATACTAAATTATCAATCCCTCAATTTCCACTCAAAACGGGCTATCTTGCTTTATACATAGTTTCTCTTTTAAACACAAGCAAATAACTAGAAAGTATATACTTTTTGAAACTTTATTTCACTAAAATACATGTATCTTATGGGCTGGCAATTTAAGGAGCAAATACATTACAACTAATTCCAATCTTCTATTTAAGAAGATCATTAAAAGAAAAAATATCCCTGCTAAAGTAGTCTAGATCTTCTATTTTGCTTTAATGTGATTTACTGCTTTCCAGACTTACAGATCTAGAATATTTAAAAAAATAAACATTAATTGTATATCCCAGGAAGGTATTTGATGTTTGTCTAGGGTTAGCCCTATCTTCTCCCTCTCCCAGATCTCATGAAAATAATTGTAATCACAGCCATTTTTCTGAAATTCTTAAGCACCACTGACTGATGAACAGATCTTTTTATTATGTCAAGAGAAAACTATGTAAATAACAAACCAGATCTAACTATTTATGCTCCATCACATATGTATACATACCATCATTCATATACGTTGTGGTTTAAAAATGGCGGTTCCAAAAGCAGCTGAAAAAAGTTATTAACCAAACAGCTGATGGGCATGGACCCAGTAAGAGAGAAAGTTGAAAATTTTAATCATTCCTTTGATTGTGAGCTTCCTATGTTCCTTCTCTATCAATCAAATTAAAATTGAGCTATATTTAATATCAATGAATTATGTCCTTAGTCTATAAGATCTTTCCTGATGTTAGCTTTCTTTAATCACAAGCAAAGCACAAGACACATCATTCTCCTCAGAAATGTCAGGATCTTTAAGATATTGTGTAGCATCTAAGATTTAACAATGTAGAAAAATCTAAGACAGAAATTAGTTATCCACCTGTTTTAGGAACTAGACCTTAAAGAGGAAATGTCCTAAGATTCATAGATACCTATAAAATTTAAAACAGAATAAAGAGAGTTAACACATAAATGAAATCAATAGGCTTTAATTCTTTGCCATAAAAATAATTAAGTCACTCTTTAAATTACTTGTTCAGTAGCACAATGCTTCAGTCTCTTCAAAAGGCTTTCAAAAATATCATTTGATATGTAAAGTTGTTTGAGTAGATTGACATGCAGGTCTAACCATTTTGTAAACAATCAGATATGTTATGATTTATACATGGCAAAACTTCTTTTAATAGCCAAGTCAGAATTAGAACCCATGCCTCCTGATCATTAAGCCATGTGTTCTTACAAAGTCTTTACCACGGAGTGAAAAATTCTAAATATTACCATAAACAAAAACAATGATGCTTAATCAGTATTTTCGTATATAATAACTAAATGCTTCCAAAGCATACAAAGGAACGTCTAAAAATCTCAACATTCCAAGAATACTTATAAAGAAGTCATTAAATACTTACTGAGTTTCTCTAGCTCAAGCCGTAAGCTTTGGCATTCTCGGGTTTCATTCACAAGTCTCTCCTGACTGTGGGATAGTCTCTTTTCTATCTCAAAGTACTGTTGTTCTACAAAAGACAAGCAAAAAAATAATTATAATAAAAATAAACTAAAACACACATTGTCAATACTGCTATTTATTTCTAATAACTTTGATTTTAAAATTTAAGATATAGTATTGGAGTTGCACTCCCAATAAGAGAATCTGAGTAAAGATAATTAGGTTAAGCACTGAGAAGGACTTATCTTACAAGGAGCACTTCCAAATGACTAACATGACAAAAGAAAATAGGTCTAAAAGAGGTTTTACAAATGAATTTTTTCAAGTCAGGCAACATGTCTTATTTATCTTAGTACTCACCTTAGACATCAGTACACGGCTCAGCATTAAGCAGACTAAAAATAAGTATTGATTAAATGGAAAAAAAAATTGTTCAGATTAAAAACTGCTTTGCTTTAAAAGGCTTGTTTTAAAGTAGCCAAAATAATATCTGAAAGTGTAAAATTACTAAATTTATGTAAAAGTGTGTGAACTTCCCAAGGGCAGGGATTAAGTCTGTCTTGTTCAGCACAGTATCAAGCACACAAAAGACACTCAATATTTATTATGTAAATTAATAAGTAGAATGCAGTGTTCTATATTTAGCTGTGGAATTCACACAACTAATTTTCACGATCAATTCTGTTTGATAATTACACTTTTTTGAAGTGAAAATTTATTGTTTCCTGTCAACTTAGCAAAAAACAGTTATCAATTCTCCCAAACAAATGGTAAACCAAAACACAAGAGGAAGTTTGTATTTTGCTAATGGTAATTACTACAGTCTTCATCTTTTTCCAAGGATGTTCAAGCCACTATTATTGATAACTTTTTTATTTGAAGGCCTACTTTAGCTAATTATAAGCAGATCTTAATATATTTGCTATCAAATTCCAACTTTTAGAGATAAATTGATATAGTAAACCTATTTACTGCACATTCACTGTGTTTCCAGAGGTGTCTTAACGTATCTAATGTTTATTTTTGTCAATATCTAGTTCGTTACGGGATCGCTGGCCGACAAACTATGAACAAGTGCACAAAGTGGTCAATTAGGCAAAGGCCTATCTATGAATGCAGGTGACAAGGAAACAGGGTGGAAATCATTATCATTTAAAGTGTAACCATGCATGCAGATAAGGTACTCTAGGCTTAGAGAGCAAGGGCTCGCAGACTTTCCCAAGTCCGGTGGAAATAGACCCAAACTCTTGTTTGTTGGAGAAAGTTAAGCGTTCCTATATTAGATCACCCTAATTACAAAGAAAACTGAAACAAACGTGGATTCTAACTTTTTGTAAAAAGGTTTCTTCTTATCAAACTGTGGGGAGTGGAAAAGAGGAGGCCTCGGATGCCAGAGAGTCCAGGAAGTGGTGCTACAGAGAGTGCGAGTTTGCAACGGGTAAGCTCAGACACCGCTACGGAGACAAACGCAAACCAAGGGCGGGAAGACAGGCTCACTTACCGCTCTCCACCTTAAATTTCTCGTGCCGCCCCTTCAGGCCATCGATCTCGGATTGCTGATCAGCAAGGAACTTTTCAAGTTTGTTCTGGACGGACTTAGGCAGCTTATTGAGCTCCGTGCGCTCCAGGACTTGCTGCAACACCGCCGCCATGTCGGTCGGGCCGGGCCCCACGGTGGCAGTGGCCGACGGGGTAGAAGCCGTGAAGAAAGGCGAAGGCCAAGAGGACCCAGATGCCTGGGCCGCCGCCTCGGCCGCCTCGCTGGGTGGCTCGCGCGCGCCTGCCCGCCGGAGACTCCCGCGGCGGTACCCTGGGAAACCGAGTCCCGCCTCAGCGGCGGCACCAGCAGCCCGACACCGCCCGCGCAGGGCCGCGCGCGCAGCCGCCGGGAGCCGAGCAAGCCGGGAATCCGAGTTCAGAGGCTGCCCTGGCTCGGCGGTGCACCCCAGTTTCCGGCTCCCCGCTCCACCCACTCCGGGCCTCGCTGGGCTCTGGGAAACGTAGTGATTTTCTCTTTCCCTTCCGTAAACCCAAGCCACACCGCCCACTGCCCTTCCTCCCCTATCCCCGCCCCCGGCTCTCCTCGCTCAGCCGCGCGACCACTGTCCGCGCGGTGGCGCCACATACATACTCGTCAACCCACGTCCCTTCTTGAGGAGCAGGGCGTCCTTACCGTCAAAGCCCCGGGATGCCATGGGTCGTCCTCTTTGGCGGCTTCTGGACACTGAGCCACTAGAGGGCATCGGTCCCGGCAGGGCTGGACGGCAGGCCCTGGGCTACCGCCACGCTCTCAATGGCGCCCGGAAGGGGGCGGGGTGGCGACCGCAGTCGCTTTGGCTGTGGCTCTGCAGAGAAGGGAGGGTGGGCAGTTTGCGTCATCAATCTGCGTCACCCGACTCCCGAGACCCGGTTTTGCAGTGGGAAGTGAGGTGTGGGAAGTCGGTCGCTTTCTGATGAATTCATTGGCTGTGGAATTGAGGGTAATCTAGCTCCTAGAGGCTGGTACTTGCACCGTAACCCTCCGTCTCCAGAGGACAGTTTGACGGATTTTTCTGCCACGAGTGCACACTCTGAAAGCAGGTGAGACAGCCTAAGGATGTAATACGTGTGTATGTGCACTCTGTGACGCAGAGCTCCCTTTTCAAGGGAGAAAGAAAGGGACACAGTGTAGGAAACATATGGACTGTCACTCTGGTACACACCTTTGACGAATTTACCTTATGTGAAACGGCCTTTTGGACGGGGCGGGGGTAGGGGGAAGGATACTGAGTGATTTAAAAGGAATTTAAGTAGCCCGGTTAAGTTTTCAGGAAGAGGGTTAAAAGAAACCAGGATTTTGAGTGTAGCCTGTGTTTTAATGTTTCGTTTGCAGAAAATGTTACCTAACATCATGCTGATGTTTTTAAACTTGAAAACCGTTGTAACTAAAGTTTTTAAACACATTCTTAAAAGCCGCTTCCCACCCTGCCACCATAACAGAACTACTTGTTTCCAGATCATAATTCTGTAATTTTTAAGCTCAATGTGTCATTGCTTCATGTTTGGTTACTTTTCTGAAAGACTTTATTGTGAATAAAGCGTTCCTAATGTCGTCCTCTCTGCAGTTCTCACAGTCGTGGGCCTTCTGTGAATTGGTAATTTAGTTCTCACGTGAAATTTATTCTTTTTTTTTTTCTCTTCATACTTTTGAATCTGTTGTTCTGAAGCCATCTAAGAAATATAAACAGAAGCATCTTATATTTTGTGATAACGAAAGTAAATCAATAAGGAGCTTAAGGTTGATTTTTTTCCTCAAAAATATTTTATAAATAAGCACTTTAAGGTTGCTGAAATGTGAAATACTGTGCTATGTCCTAGGCCCACAGTATTATCATACTGTTGATCTATCATTTGAGAAGTGCAGATAGTCTGTACTTAGAGTTACAGAATGCTAAAATTAGATAGATTTTCAGATCTGCAAGGATCCAAATTCTTTAGTTAGTAGATTAGGAAACCAGAGTCCAAGGAGATTGAGTTGTCTTAGGTCACAGTGTTTAGACCACAAAAACTTTGGCTGATGCACAACATTTTAGGAAAATTGTAACTGTGTAAGGCAAGATACAGTTGTCCCTTGGTGTCCATGGGGGGTTGGTTCCTGAATCTCCCATGGATACCAAAATCTGTGGATGCTCCAGTCCCTTATATAAAATGGTGCAGTATTTGCATATAACCTACACTCATGCTCCTGTATTCTTTAAATCATCTCTACATATACCTAATAGAATGTAAATACTATGTAAATAGTTGTTATACTGTATTATTTAGGGAATAATGACATGAAAAAAGGTCTATACATGTTCAGTACAGATGCAACCATCATTTTTTTTCTGAATAGTTTTGAGTCCAGGGTTGATTGAATCCACAGATACAGAAAACACAGATACAGAGAGCTGACTGTATACATTTTTAGTAGTGCCTTTTATACAATGTGGTTGACCACATTTAAAAATTTTGAAAGAGCTCTAAAGAAAAATTTATCTGACATTCATCCAGTTTTCATAATCAAATAGGTTTTCATCTCCTTATTGCATCCAGTTTCTTACATATTAATATGGCTGGTAGGTGATACTGGGAGAAAAAAGGTTAGAAGGTTAAATATAACTTTGGAGTTGCTTGTTATTTCTTGCAAGAATTAAGAATTATTAGGGCAGAAGGAAAAGGAATAGAATAACATGATAAAGTAAATACATAGAAATGCATATCTTAAGGCTATGGTCCCCATCCCCAGGCGGAGGACTGAAAGGGTCCCTGGCCTGTTAGGAATGGGCCACACAGCAGGAGGTGAGCAGTGGGCTAACTAGTGAAGAAGCTTGATCTGTATTTAACAAGCTTAATCTGTATTTAACAGCCGCTCCACATCGCTTGCATCACTGAGCTCTGCCTCCTGTCAGATCAGTGGCAGCATTAGATTCTCATAGGATTGGGAACCCTGCTGCAAACTGTGCGTGCGAGGGGGTCTAAGTTGCATGCTCATTATAAGTATCTAAGTCCTGATGATCTGAGGTGGAGCTGAGGCAGTGATGCTAGTGTTTGGGGAGCAGCTGCAAATACAGATTATAATTAGCAGAGAGGTTAAACAGCACAGAGACCATAATAAATCAATTGCTTGCATACTCATATTAAAACCCTATCAGTGAGTGGCAAGTGACAATGTAATAATAATAGAAATGAAGTGCGCAATAAATGTAATGCACTTGAATCATTCTGAAACTATCTCCCCTGCCCCCATCTATGGAAAAATTGTCTTCCATGAAAAAATTGTCTTTCCCTGGTGCCAAAAAGGTTGAGGAGCACTTAAGGCATTACTAAAAGCTGACAGCCCTTAACTAAAGGCATCAACGATTTGCACAGGGAGTTCTAGACTTAGTCTTTAAAAAATGGTATTCAAACCTGATTCACTTTTCACTGTTGTCAGAAAAGAGACAGGAAGAAATTAATGCATTTTGAGACAAAACTGAACAGGCTTTTTGAAACAGTAACAACACAGCATCCAATAGGTCATTTCAAACTTGAACACATTTTCTGAGCTTTAGTTTTAGAGTAATGCAAAACCACTTTGTGACTGGAGTTTACTGATGTCAGATATACCATACCAGCATATCTGTAGCCTTAACTCTGTGGTATTGAATAAGATTCAAATTTCTTACAGAACCCCAATGGCTATCATTAAATATCTCTAAGTTGCAGTATTCAAAATGCTGCAACTATGCAGCATAAACACAGTCTCTGTTTATATCTATTTCATAGGCTTTTTGAATATCATCTCTGTACATTTTCATCTTCTGCACTGAATGTGAGCTCTTTGATCATTCATTATTGACTAACTCTTTTATTCAGTATCTTTGGTTTTAAGCTACAGAAACTCAAATCAGAGGAGCATAAGCCAGTAGGGGGAACGAATATACTGATTTCCATCCACACACTGGAGACAGCAGAATAGAAACTATCCTTAGTAATGATTTAATTGAGAGACTGGTCATGATTCCTTAGTATGAATGTAGTATTAAAGAACATGGATTTTAGAGCCAGACTCTAAGTTTAAATCTCATCTTCGCCACTTACCAGCTTTGTTACTGGGCAAGTTATTTAATTAATCTTTCTCATTTCATTTTCTTCATCTATAAAATGAAGATAATAGTAATAGTACCTACCTCGTGGTATTTTTTGTGACTATTAAATGTTACAGGTAAAGTACTTAGAATAATGTCTTGTACAAAATAGAAGCTATAGAAATGTTGTATTGCATTGTTATTTATCTGTTTGCATAACTCTTATTGTATTATGTATTATTCAAGGGAAAGATCAGGTTTACTCATCTTTGTGTTATTATCCCACCTGACACAATTTCTAGCAAATAGTAGTTCTTCAGTATATGCTTATTGAGTAGATGAATTTGATTCTTTTCCCTCTCAATGAACTATTCAGAAATCCATCTTTTCTATTTTAGAAATGAGAACACTGAAGCTTAGCAATAGATTATCAAAGAGAATGCAACTAAGGAGAAGATCTAAAATAAGAAATCAGGTGTGTTGACAATTTCAAGTTTAGTCTCCTTTTCCTTATACCAGATGTGAGCAATAGGTTTGATCTCTTTTGTCAACTATGGTTGATTGGTAGTTATTTCCTGAAACACTGTGTTGAAAAGAATTCTATATTTCAACTTTGCAAGAAAGAATACTCTATTTAATAAGCAATCACTGCAAGGCATGGGGTAGTATCAGGACAGTATCACTTCTCTCACTATACTACCCCCATGATAAAAACATTATAAATTATATTTAACCTAAAAATGCTATATCTTTTTTTCTTATAATTTAGGAGATTGAATTAGTTATCAATAATGGGACGAACCTACATTGTGGAAGAGACTGTTGGCCAGTATCTTTCAAACATCAATCTCCAAGGAAAGGCTTTTGTCTCTGGCCTTCTAATAGGACAGGTATGTATCTTTTATTCTGAATTTATTGATAAAACAAATGACCTGTTTATTTAAAATTAAAGGTTGCTATTTAACAATAAACTCAAGGTTGGGAGATATAAGGATGGGATGTAGAAAACGTAAATTTGAAGTGAATTGTTGAAGCAATATGTGGAGAAGTAGGACAAACCTAGCCCAGGTTTGCTCAAGTCAGAACACATTCCCTTTTGACCATGCAGAAGTAATTTATAATGTAGAAACTCTAGAATTAGAATTTTTATTGACCAGATGATTTACATTTTGTTGTCTTTCCAAAGTATTTTGTACTCTCTTCTAATCTTTATTAATTCTTAGTTATCTAATTCTTTATGAAAGAAGCTTTTGATAATTTTATTCCCATTCTAATTTGTCTTATTTCAGACTTGTAACAAGAGTGGTCATATTTTTGTTAGATGCTGTAGTACCCATTATTATTGAATTTTTTTTTTAAGTTGGTTCATTAGAAAGGAGTGAAAGGGATTAGAGGAAATTTGGAAATTAGACAAATTCTATTTTCCTCATAGAGTTAAGTCTTAAAAATACATAAAATGGAACAGAGATTTAGACACTTAGAAAAAAGCATAAGCAGCCACTGATTTATTATAATTGAAAGAAGAATGTGTCAATCAGCAGGAAGGACTGGTCAGCAATAGAAAGTGAAAAAAAAAAAAGACTCTCACAAGCAAACTGGCTACATCGATCCAAACACCAAGGAGAGACTGCACTGTGGCCTAAGGAGTTGATTTTGAGGCCTAGTAGAAAATAAAGCTCTCATTGTGACAGTTTTCTTTCTGAATATCTTTGCCTGATATCTTAGACTCTTCAAGTTGCATAATTAACTTTCCTTATTCTGAATCTATCCGTATTCCCAAGCTACTTTCTTTTTTAATTTGATGCCCTGTGTTATCTGCTTATCAAGAATGCATCGCACAGAGGACTCCTGTTCAGATTCCTTCATGAGATTCCAGTTTTCTATATCATTCTGAATGAGCTTAGCTAATGTCAGCCTAGTCCTGAGAGACAGGTTCATTTTCAGGATTTTTACAAATCAGATTTCTTAGTTTGCAAGATAGAGGGCAAATCTATACTTGTTCACCCAGGTACTACTACCCTGTGAGACCTCTCATTGGACAGCCTGATTGTCTGTCTTGGCAATTATGTGAACTTTTGATTCAGGTTACTTGGCATCTAACCTGGGGCTCTTTTTGTTAGCAACTTTTTATTTAAAGTTTTTTTCTTTCCTTTATTTTCCAAATTTAAGGGAAGAAGAGCCTTAGAGATGTGATCAGTGGAGATAAAAGGTCAGGGAAAAAGACCCTCTTTCAAACTTGTCTTACTGAATATAGGCTATTTCTAGAGCTCAGCAAAACCACTGTCTTACAAATAAGTCTCTCACAATTTAGGGCCTTCCTTCCAGTCTTTCTTCATGCTGTCTTTTCATTTCTTTCAGTATTCTACATGCTTTTTTCTTCTTTTTTATTCCAGAGTTCATCGCCTTTCTCTCCTTCCCCTCAAGCTTGCCTGTTTCCTACTCTTGGTGTCAGTTTCTTTATCTTTTCAAAGTTATATTATACATTTTATGAAAAAAGAGAAGCCTTCTTAATTGGAATCTATCTTCTTTTCCTGTGTGTACATTTTAATGTAGCTTTCTGGAAATAACTTTTGTAGGAATAATTACTCTTTCTTTATTTTCTATCCCAAGATGATGCTAATGATGGGAGTTTCAGGTCATGTATGAGAATGACACCATGCTAACTTGCATTATTAGCCTCATTTTCATTTTTTTTAGGAAACTTTAACTGTAGTGAAACTGAGCTTTTAAATGTTCCCTAAGTTTATCTTTAGATCTTCCACCTTTGATTACCATTTAATTGCTATTAAAACTAAAGCTATTAAAACATAGGATCAAGTATCACTTTCAATTATAATACGTGTCCAAAATCCCCTTTGTTATTTGGTGGACACATATGTGCAAGCTTCCCACTATCATCATTTCACTTAAAGTAAGGTGCACAAGGTCATTTGTTGTTTTATTTTACTGAGATTTTGTATTTGCTAAACATCCAATCTGTTCAAATTATTTAGAAAATAATTATAATAGCTAGAAAATTGACTAAGCATATACCTTTTAGTTAATGTAGTTCATTCACTCATCCAGTAAACCATTTTTAAGGACCACTGTCCGATTCATATTTGGGATGTCCAAATAAATAAGAAGCTGATATTAAATAGATTAAAAGATAACATGTAAGGGAAATGTGAGGCTGTCCTTGAAAATTAGTTTCCCTGCAGAGGCTATTAATATTGTGAATATTAACAGTTTAACCTGCTACAAATATTACTCAGTTTGTATGTTTTATAAGAGCTAAGACATCTGATTCCTCAATCAGATATCACTCTAATAAGCTTCTATAATTTGTTTTTGAAGTGTTCTTCACAAAAGGATTATGTGATTCTTGCCACTAGAACACCACCCAAAGAGGAACTAAATGAGAACCTCAAACAACCCAAAGCTAAGTTGGATAACTTGGATGAAGAATGGGCCACAGAACATGCTAACCAGGTCATCTTATTTGTCTCTTCATGTAGTTAAGTTTGTGTTTATTTGACTAACAACAGCAACAACAAAAATATGCACTTTCTTCTCAGGTAACTTGACTAGGGTTTAAGAGTACTCATTCTTAAGGTTTCAAAACTTGTAGAGTATTCCAAAAGTAGAAGTATTTTCTACTCTGTTTCATCCATGATTTCTATTTGTTGATTTACCTGTGTCTAATTTTAAAAATGCATTTTCTTACTTGAAGTTAAGTAACCGAAGATTACATAGCAATTAAGTGGTAGAACTGGGATTTTAACCCAGATAGCATAACTTTAAAGCCTTTGCTCTTAAATGCTATGCTTTTCCATTGTTAACATTTGTTCATTGTGTTAGTTTATGAAATTTTTTAACCTATCTCCTGTTATTGGTCATTTAGCTTGCTTCCAGTTTTTTTTTACTTTAAAATAATACTAATTAGTGGTAATATGGTTGATGGTCAGATTTTTTAAAGGATTAATGCTAGGCACTGAGGGAATAAAAAGATTATTAAATTCTTTTTAAATGCTCTTAGAGAATTTATATTTTAACCAAGAGAAAGACATTATTAATACCAACTATAAAAAATGAAAAAGTGGAAAAGTACTATAGGAATGTAAAGAGGAGTGATTAAATAACTGCCAATGGTTAGATTCAAAATAGCTTCACAGAAGGCTCTGAACTAGAAGAATAAATAGGACTTTGCCGTAAAAGTAGTCAGGGAACATGTAGTATCCAAGGATAGTATGGATAAATGACATAAAGTCATGAAAGTAAAAGATGTTAGGAGAATAGCAAGCAACTGGGTATAGTTGAAACACAGGGTATGTAGAAGAATGTAATTAGAGGTAAGACTAGAAGAAGCCATTTTATGGATGGCTTTTGAATGCAGTCCTAATTCCATGGTAGACTCTGATAGACAGTAGCTCCATGGTAGACTTTCAGAGCTTCTATTTTGAGAAGGGGTTAAGGTGAATGATTTGCCAATAATTTAGAATATAACTTTGATATCTTGGTACAGTGTAAATGGCGGGTAGGGAGACTGGAGACAGAGCAAAAAATATATAGTTACAATGATGGTCCAAAAGAGGATGATGTGAGCCTAATCTAGACTCTGAACTTTGTGAGGTCAAGAGTCACATCTGTTTTGTGTATAGCTATTTCCTGAGTGCCCAGCACAGTATGTCCATGGTTTATAATGGGAACTCCAAATACTGGATAAATGAATGCATGAATAAAACTAATACATTGGGCTAGAACTTCATTGTCATGAATGAGCTATAATGAAGAAGATTTGGTGATCAAGTAGATAGGGAGTAAAGAGACATAGGGAAAGAGTATCTAAAGATGAATGAGATTTTTAGCCTGGGTGTCTAGCAGGATAGTGTTGCCATTATATAAGGAGGAAACAAATTTAGAGTGGGTGAGATTGAATGATGAATAAATTAATCCACTTAAAAGTATTTATTGAATGAATTATCTCATCTAATAAAGAATGTTAGAATAAGATAAAAATACAATTATTTCTTTCTCCAATCAACTTTAAATCTTTTAAGTACGCAAACATGTTTTTGTGTGTATACACATAAACATGTATTTGTGTTTATGATGGGGGAAGTACATAGTTATAAAAAAATCCAAGAAATATTTAATATTATTGTCTTTGTGTTGCTATAAAGGAATACCTGATACTGGTATAGAACAGAAGGTTATTTTGATAAAGAACAGAAGGTTAATTTGGCTGGAAGATTGGGCATCTGGTCAAAGCCTCAGCCTGCTTCCACTATGGCAGCATGTGCAGTGATCAGATGGTAAGAGAAACAAGAGCCAGGGAAGAGGGGTGCCAGGCTCTTTTTTACCAACCAACTTTTGTACAGGGACTAATAAGAGTGAGAACTCACTTATCCCCCTCCCTAAGGGAGGGCATTAATCTATTCATGAGGGATCCATCCACATGACCCAAACACCTAATATGCTGTGTTCGATCCAACATTGGGGATCAAATTTCAACATGAGGTTTAGAGAGGCAAACATACAAACTATAGCAACTATCTTCTAAAGTAAATATTAAATATTTTAAAGTTAAATTCCCAGTGGCTTGTAAATAACTTCCTATTTTAATTTTGCTTTTGGTCTCCTATAAAATGTTATATTGTATATATATACATGCATACACACAGAAAGAATCAATGAATTTATATAGTAACTAGATTAATCTTTTTCCTTCTAAAAAGAAATGCTTTTATGTGTTGGTGATTTTGAAAAGATATGCAGGTTCCCTGTGCTAAACATGAAAATCTTGTCAAATCTGTGTTACTATAGTAAATAGAATTTATAAAATCAGATAAGCAGACATAATGCAAATAAAATACATTAGGGATTAGACTCTGGTGTCTAATTTTCTAAGACTAAACTTTGTGATTGTTTGGTTATACATTAAGTAAACGAAAGCTAACCAAAGAACTCTGCTCTCTGAGTATGGATGGTAGGAAAAAAGCCATCTATAAAAATACAAGGTTGTGTTTAAGGTCCATGGGAAAACTACACCGGAGTCCTATAGGAGCTCAGAGATCAAAGGATCAGGGAAGGCAGCTTCCTCAAGCTGACTTTGAAGTATCCAATAGAGGTCAGATTTGTAAAAATATAAGAGAAAGTCAATTCAGGCCAAGGAAACAGCCTGAGTAAAGGCATAGAGTTAGAAGTTCTAGGCATAAGTGTGGATAACAGTGAGTAGCTTTTGGCTGATCCTTTAATTATTTCAGAGAAAGTAGTGTCAAATGAGGCTCTGAATGTCAGATTGACCAGATTCTAGAAAGTCTGATATACCAGTCTAAGACAAGACTTGTATTTTATTTAGCTGGTAGTGGGAACCCATTGAAAAAATTGTAGAAGGTGTTTTAGTCTTTGTTCTTATGAGAAAAGGGTTTATTTATTGATGTAGCTAAAGGATGTTGTTATCAGATGGTTTTATTTGTAAAGTAGTTTTAAGTTAAAAATCTAAGGGCACTCTAGGAAGATATTTAGTTTCTCCAGCAGAAAAGAATGCATATAATGCCAAATGCTTTTATCAGCTAATACTTTATTTCTATTTTTAGGTATCCAGAATGCTACCGGGGGGACTTTTGGTTCTTGGAGTATTCATTATTACTGCTCTAGAACTGGCAAATGATTTTCAAAATGCCCTGCGCAGAGTAAGTCTGATATATTTAATAAGATCAGAGTTACATGTTATTTTCATTGACTATGAGTATATACAATAATGATCGTAGGCATATTTAGGTTCATGTTCCATATCCTTTATGCTGAGATTATGTTGAAACAGCTTTTTCCACCCAATTGGTTAGATATCTTTAGTGTAATAAATGTAAATATTTATATTTGCAATCAGAGCTGTTTTTCTTTTAAAGATAATTTCTAACTATTATTAAACAAGGTACAATGCTTTAGCAGTTTTTCTTGTGCAATAGCTGTATTCTTCTAGATCTTCCATTTAGTAACAAGTGATTGCTAGTATGTAAAATTAATAGATGCTGAGATTCTTCACCTTCTGTTCTATGCTCTTAAGATTTTGAAAGTAAAACATAAAGAAACAGCAGTCAAATATTTTTTTTTTCTTCCTAGACAGAGGATCTATCCTGAATCCACTGTATCTTTTGCTTTATTGCTATATCAGAGAATTGGTTAACATAGTCTAAAAATAAATACGAAGGTCCACAAGGTATTTTTCCTTAAACCCAAACCTAAGGCAAACTTTGTACAGCCAGTTTTCATCTCTTTTAGTATTTAAGATCCAAATGAACTTCTGAAAGGGTATTTTACACCCCAAGAAAAGGGGGTCTCATAATCTTGGGAAGCACAAAACCTCACAGAATTGCCGCAAACTTTTTTTAGATAAAAATTATGCAGCTAAGAACCCCAGATTCTACAGTTTCTTCCAGTTTTGTAACTTCTGGCAGATGTCCCACCCTAAGCCTTTGATATTTGCACCTAAGGGATTAAGAGAAGAAAATGGAGATATTCTCCTCCCTGGAAAGTTGTTCAGTCTTCTGTCAATTTTTTCATTTTAAATAAATTTACCTCTTTCACAGTTGTTTATCCTCTTTGGCACTTTGTAATTTAATCTAAATCTGTATGTATTTAATATTAATAGCATTGGTTGTGCATCCTTTTGTGGTTGGAGCTGAACTGAAAGGGGTGAATGTGGGCTCAGTGCTAGAGAGATACAGTCAGGTTCTTCATCCTTTTGCTTTTGTATCGTTTGTTCCTAAGAATCAGATAAAACTTTAGAAATGCTATATCTCTGAAATTGTTCAATTTCAATGATCTAACTTTGTTTCTAGTGGCTAGCATTGAGAGATACTATAAGAAATAACCTTATAAAACTTGTCAATGGCACCTGTAAGATTTATTGTTAAGAATGTTGTTTATTATATAATATTGTGTCTGGAAGAAATTTTTTTTTATGCAATCATCAAGAAAGTTGTGCTTATTCTTTTTTTTTGAGACAGAGTCTCACCCTGTTGCCC
>CAUYPO010026243.1:0-10046 GCA_963574435.1 Cheirogaleus major
TTCT
This sequence comes from Cheirogaleus major, assembly GCA_963574435.1. Classification (NCBI taxonomy): domain Eukaryota; kingdom Metazoa; phylum Chordata; class Mammalia; order Primates; family Cheirogaleidae; genus Cheirogaleus; species Cheirogaleus major. The sequence continues at coordinate 5 of CAUYPO010026243.1, forward strand.
ATATATTTTTAGTTGGCCAATTAATTTCTTTTCTATTTTTAGTAGAGACGAGGTCTTGCTCTTGGTCAGGCTGGTTTCGAACTCCTGACCTTGAGCTATCCACCCGCCTCGGCCTCCCAGAGTGCTAGGATTACAGGCGTGAGCCACCGCGCCCGGCCTATTTTGTCCCACTCTTAATGAAGTTCTTTCTGAATGGCTGTTTGTTTGAGTTAAGAAGATATATTCCTTTAAGAAAATAATCCTTTTATGATTGACGCCAGAAACAAAAGCAAATAACTGTACCTAGCCCATTTTGAGGCCTATAATTTTTGTTTTTTTGGGAGATCTAAATCTGATTTAAATTGTCAAAATACCTTGCTGTATTATCGCTCAGTTGCAGAGCAAGAACTAGTCTTAGGAATTTCCATTTATGGCAGGTCAGGCAATTTCATAGCCAGTTAAGTCGCTGCCACCGTGGAAGCATTTTCCTCTTTTAGTGGTTTCCATGTAAGGCAATCATACTTGGGATAAGCAATGTTGTTTGGACCCAACGAGTGTCTCAGACTTACTTGAACCAAGTCTGGCTGCCCCCAGGAGGCGGTCGCTCACGCCAAAGACGGCCTGGTCCCAGACCGTCAACTCCAAGCTTGACTGCCTCAGCTGAGATGTGGTCATGCCACTGAAGACAAAGGAGTGTTTCCACTGGGGACAAGCCTGCTTCTTCAGGACTGGGGACTTCAGCCTCAGCTTTTGTTGGTCTGGCAGGGTGAGACAACTGAAGGAGGGAAACACAAAGCCCTGCAGTCACCGCCCCCCACACAGCCTCCCTTCCGCACGGATGCTTATAGACCAGCGGGGCTAAGAAAGCGCTAAATCCACTACAAAATCAGCATCCTACACAAGGACCTAGAATGGGGATCCCAATACACTCCAGGACCTTTCGCTAGGACATCCCAAATTTCTCTTTGAGCTGAATATGAAGGGTAAATTGGGATTCTGAGGCCCCATGGCTGCACCGTAATCTCTCCTCCTGGGTCTGCCTACTGCCATGAGTACATTTTAACCCTGTTCTCAGGAAAATAAACTCAGAAAGGTAAGTAACTTGCCCAAGGCCATGCAGATAAGCAACCTCAGTTCTATCTTGACCCTGTAGGCCTTCCCTGGCCACTGACTGGGGAGTTAGCAATTCAGTATAGTAATCGCTGGCGTTTGCTGTGCTTAGAAGTTCCAACACCCCTGTAGTAAGAGTGCAGTATGGAGAGTCATCCCTTCCAATGCTGATCTAAGAGGACGTGTTCAGATAAAGAACACGCTACTTTGTCATGCTTGATTTCAAAACTGACTTACTCATATAACAAGAACTATTTCAGATCTAGCTCCAGCATGTCCACATCCTATGAATTCTTGGAATTCAGGGTCTTTAATATGTGTTATATTAGTTTTTCATAGGAAAGCTAAAACAAGACAAGTTTAGCCCTACCTGTTCTATACCATGCCATATGTATATTAGATCATCAGTAAATGTTTGGTTACATCCAATACCTACCCCTTCACAAATGAGTTCAAGGTACCATCTGACCGCACAGGTAAATTCTTGGCTCCCAGCACTACCAAACAGAGTTGACCATTAAGTGATGGCTGATCTGTCCCTGGAAGGAAAACCAGTATTTACTGTCAAGCCCATTGCTCCTGACACAGCAGGGTGCAGCGCCACGACCACCCCCCTGACTGACAGTTCAGCACTCTTAGCACCTTCAGGTCCTAAGACAACAGATAAGGAGAGGCATGAGGTCCCTCTGAGAAGGCTCTGCAGGCCCTGCCCATGCTGACCTGCCACATAGGCAACAGGACAGGGTAGGGGACTGCTAAAGTCCTAGCACAGGAGTACGAGGAGCCCCAGGAGAGGAGAGGTGCAAGTTTCAGTCTGGTTGTAGCCAGCGGCTTTTGGGAAAGTGGGAGCCCCAAGACCCTACTGGGGGTTGGGACAGGTACAGGTGCTGCAGGTGAGCCTGGGAGGTAAGCGTTTCCTCTTGCAGGAACAGAAGGTCGCTGCAATGCCCTGTGGGAACTGCATTCTCCCTGTCTTCACCCTCCCATTTTCCATGTGCCTCACGCTATCTAAGGGGGTAAAGTCTCCATCAGCCCCCAGGTTCTGTCCTCTGTGACCTGCTTCTCTTGCTTGGGAGCAGCTGCTCGTGTGACAGGGAGCAGGGGCGAATCCACTCTCGAGATGCGCTCTCCGTTCCGAAAGAGGCAAACTTCCCGCCCACGACGCACATTGTCATGGAGCGTCCCCTCTTCAAGCAGGGCCTCCATTTCACCAGAGACCATCGAACCTGTCCCTTGGGAGACAGGCCCAGGGCCAGCGTCCCCAGAGCAGTGTGAAGTGGGCATCGGGGGCCTTGCCCGCTTCTGGTGCGCTGCCCTCCCCAGCCGCGGGTTCCAGAGCGCCCTTCCCAGGCTGACCCCACAGCTCTTCGGGAGAGCTGCGGGAGCCAGGATCGGGGCAGCAGGAAGGAAATGCCAGAACACACTTTGCGCACCTCTCAGCCTGCCTGCTTCTCCAGGCTTTGGGGACAGTGACAAATGTTCAGGGGGCTAAAGACCACCTACCTTCTTGAGCCTCCTGGAGTTTTCTGGGTCCTGCAGGAAGGACCAACTTAGCCCGGACTACGAGTTCTCCATTATTCTGAGGAACGCCATCTTCACATTTCTCGGCCTGGGGGTCAGAGGCAGAGCTCAGAGGCAGGATTCCCCAGGCTCTTGGAACCTTCTGGGCTCCTGGTTGCCTCAGCTCTGTCCACAGACCCTGTGAAGCCTCTCAGGTCCAGAAGAGCCCTGGATGGAGCAGGCATGTCCCACCCTCTCCACCTGCAACACGGGGGGACAGCCCTGCAGCCCGCGCACACCAGAGGGAGGCGGACAGGACTGAGGCGGCAGGGAGGGCTCCAAGGGCACTGCCCGTTCCCATTCGAGGTCCTGGGGAAACCTGGATGCAGCCTGAGTTCACAAAAGGTAAATAAACTCAAGCACCCCCTACCATCGGTTATTGATTCGTTATCCTACCATAGCAAGGACTGCCGCAGGTGCTGGAGGCACAAGGGGGTTGCAGACTCTGCCAAAGCCACAGGGGGTGGCAAGTTTGTCCCTATCTTGTCCCCAACACCCTAGGGGCACCTCCCTGCCTACTGCAGTGGCTTCTCTGGTCATGAGCGATTTTGCCAGAAAGTGAAGGAAGGAAGGAAGAGATGATCCTGAAATCTAATCACTCGTTCACCCATGGGGCTGGGAGAAGCATACTGGGTCCTGGGGGGAGTCTAGATATGTTCAGTACACTGTGGCCCCCCAGCGGTGAGAAGCCACCCTCCCAGTTAACCGTGGAGGGCTTAGGACTCCTGGGAGCCAGTGTGGGCAGGCTCCGTCTTCGTGAAGCGGCTCTCCTGGCCCTTGGGTGCCAAATGAGATATGGCTGCCTCCACCCTCAGCTGCCAGAAACTGAGGGCCCAGCCCCACGGCCCCCTCCTGTCCAAGCCCCCAGGGCTGGCACGGGGAAGGGTGCCTTCTAGCTCAGTGCTCACGGCTTCTCACCCACTTGCCAAGGCAGGCTCAATGTGACGAGCCTTGGTGGCCTGTCTTATGCCAGGCCCTGTGCTAGGTGTGGGCCACAGAGAAGGTCCAGGCCTTGTCTTCAAGCTGACAGCAGAGGAGCGGGAGAGGCGGAGTGCAAGGCTGGCTCAAGCTCTGATGGGGAGAGTCCAGGTGGGGAACTGGGGAGGGCGCCCTGGAGGAGCTGAGCTCCCCGGAGGGAGGACAGACGCGGGGCAGTGAGAGGCACAGGGGCCAGGCACGGGCTGTCTCAGCACGGCTGGGGCAGGAGCGAAGAGACACCAAGGCTGAAGAGGCGGCACGGAGATGGCAGGGCACCCTGGTACTAGATCCTGAGCGGGGAAAGACGGGCGGGGCACCCAGGACTGGGTCCTAGAAGGGAGACCACTTCTGGAGGGGACAGTAAGGAAAGGCTTCCTGGAGGGATGGGACTCAGTGATGTCTCGGGCCGACGTGGGTAGGGAGAACGTGCCAGGTGGACACTGGCAGGGGAGGTCCAAGCGTGGACTCAGGCATGAGAAGAGCAGCACGGGCGACAGTGGGTGCAGGCACAGCCCCGAGCAGCAGTCAGGACCATGGCAGGAGTGGGGACAGGCGGCTCCCAGGAAGGGGCCCTCGGCTTCACTCCATGGTGGCTGGAATCCAGAAACGCCTCCCAGCAGAGACATCGTGCATCCCAGATGTGCTGGCTTCAGAGAGGACAAGAGGCCAGAGGGCTCTCGTGCCCTGCTGCTGTGGCCCCGTGGGCGAGGGGAGCGGTGCCTCCTGCTGTCATTGGTTAAAGAGATGTTTCTCCCTCACGGTGTCACAGGACTCTCTGCCTTGGATCTTGGCACAGAAACGTGCAAAGCGGCACCGCTGAGAAGCGCCGGCACAGCGAGCGCCGATCCTAAGTCAGACACGGCGGCTCCTCCTCTCCCGGCCTCGCTGCCGCCCAGCTGCCGCTGTGCGAGTCCAGAGCAGGAACATGGACCCCGCGTCCCAGTCGGGGCTGGGCTCTGCCTTCCTCATGGCATTTGTCACCTATTATTGCTTTGGGAGCACCTGGGGCTGAGAGTCCAGGAACAACCCACGACAGCCCCCAGGCAGACGCACGACGAGGGCCGGGGCAGAGCCCACCTGCCAGGCCAGCGTGTGCGGCTGAGGGTGGAGCCACGCGGGCTCCTGAACAAACCTGGGCAGGACGAAGGAAACCCTCCACCCAACCCACCCAGGAAAGCCCAATGTTGAGCCGTTTCTTGCCCACAGAGCTCCTGTTTGGAAGTCACGGCCAGCAGCAGGCCAGGTGACACGCACTATGTCTTGGGGCCAAGTCTTACTAGATGGGTTTTCCCTCCTGGCCTCTCTGAAAAGCGAGTTAATTCTCACAGTGGGGGGAGGGGCACTCAGTCCCAAACCAGACGTCACCTTGGCCCTGAGCGGATACCAGCGGAAAGACCTCGTTGCGCTGTCTTCAAAGTCCCACGTGGCCAGAGGAATGATCACTTCTCCAAGAAACGCTCTCCGGGTGAACGTGCCCAGGTGCCACACAGAGACCTGCAGCCGCCGCGTCCCCAGCTGGGTGGGGTCCACCTGATACTGCGGAGGCAGAGCAGACAGGGTCAGCGGGTCCCAGGCCGCCGGCCTCCCTCCGCAGGCTGAGCCCGAACCCGTGGGAGCCGGGGTCCTGGTGTCGTCAGGGCGGGGGCCTCTCTCTTCTCAACAACTGTCCCCACTCCCCAGGGGGGTGGCAACACCGCAGAGCCGGCTGGCTCCACCTCGGCCTCCGAGGACCTCGTTTTGAGCCTATTGGATTTTCTCACTAAGGAACAGAAGCTGTAAGTTACTGAACCCTCACTTCGTGCCAGGCTTTTTAGATACATCCATGGTTGGCTTTCTCGAGCATCCTATGAGGTCAGTGTTATTAATCACCAATTTGCAGGTGAAAAGACAGAAGCTCGGGAATCCAGTGGCCCTCTCTGTCAGCTGTCACCATGGCCGGACTCAGCCACCACGCCCAGCCTGAGCCTGACTCTTGGGGTTAGCTCTGAGGGGCCACCTTTGGCCATCTTTCTAACCAAGGGACAAGATGGAAACCAAACAGGACCCCTCTGCCTCCCCAGGCTCTGTCCACACTTCTGCCGTCCCTGGGCTGGTGTCCCCCCTTTTCTTTCCTGCTGGGATGACTTGTGGGTCCCTAAGGTCAGAGTTTCTTGGGCCACATTCCCTTTTGTACTGCCTCTGGCTAATTTTTAGTCTGTTTTCCCTCAAGTCCGTGGTCCCTCTCCCACTCTGCCCCACACGTTCCTCCCTCTGTAAACTCTGCTCCATCTGGTCATGCCAGATCTGGCGTCACGCCAGCCAGGGAAGTCGGTTCCCGCTGAGCAGCGAGGCTGGGCAGGGCCACCACGTCTGCCACAGTCGCTCGGGCAGCCCCGCATGATGCCCTTGGACGCTCGGGCTGCCTCTCCCTGGGTCCTCGCCCAGTGCTCACCCCCTTCTGACAAACAGGACTGCTCCCTGCTGGAGACCATGGCCTCGTTAGGTCCCCAGGGTTTGCCCCATGCTCTACTGGGTACAGAGTGTAAGGGACACTGGAGAACAGGGACAGGCAAGGACCAGCATGGCCCAGACCTGGCATCTCATTTCACCTCCCCAGGCCCTGGTGACACTGGTCTCGAATGGGGCGCAAGTCTCCCTGGAGTCCAGAAAGGCTCCCCGAGAAGCCGAGGATCACTGTCTAGGTCCCCAACCTTCACACGCACTCTCCTCAATACTAGCGGAGACAGTTCTCTCGCCTGCCCGCCTGAACCTCACCCCACGACTCGGGCCAGGTGCAAACACCTCCTGGGTGCCGAACGAAGGGGTGACGTGAAATACTGGCTTCTGTGGGACTTTCACAATGAGGGATTGGCTTCCCCATCTTCCCACCTTCCCGTCCCACATGCCTTTCTATCAGGAACGAGGTTGGCTGTGTTGGGATGTTCTGAACTTGGGATAGATGAGAGGTGTTGATTCTTTCAAATGTATCTGGAAGTTTCCCAGGACTACAGAACATTCACAATATACTGGATTGAACTCATGGATAAAAATTTTAAGTGATTTCTTTGAGAGTCTGTATGCATTTTAAATAAGGTAGGTAAAACTTTTAAGATCGGACTATGTAACTAAGCACCTAGAGTATAGTTAATCCTGTTTGTCTCATTTCATAAGCTTCTGCTTAGCACAAAATACTTTAAACTTCTGACAAATAAGTTTAGATATCAATTAAAACGTGTGAGGGGACACGTAGTTTTTCAAAACCCTCGTGGGGACGGGGGCAGGACCATCTGAGCCGCTTTGCAGCCCGGCTCCTGGGAAAGGCCGGGCCCACATGCTGAATCAGAACCACATTTTCAAAAACATCCCAGGGGATTCCTCTGCACATCAGCTCTGGGAAGGAGCTGCAGTTCTAAGCTCTCTCTGCGTCTCAGCCTCCCCGTGGGTAGACAGGGCTTCTCATGCGTCCCCCAGGCTGCAAATACAGCACTTGGCCACAGCCAGGGCACACGAAACAATGGCTATTATTATTTAACGAACGCAGGGCTCCGTGCCAGCTGCCCAGATGGCCCCTGGCTGGCACTTCACAAACGCCCTTCCTTGCCAAGGCAGGCAGACAAAGCCCTCTCCTGTCCCGGGCGTGAGAGCATCGGGTCTCTGGCGGCCCAGCCGGACTGGGTCGTGTCCCCGTCAGGGCCTGCCACAGCCACACTCGGAGGACGCCAGACCTCAGGTCCAGCCCCCGATCAGAGCACTGAGCCCCATCTCCGCCCTCAACCATAAACCATATTTCCTAGCATCAAAGATAGTGAAAACCTAGACAATTCCTTTATCCTTTTTTTCACAACATGATCATTTCATAATAAAAGAAGAAGAAACCCTGGTTTGTCAGATATTACAACAAAGGGGCACTTTTCAAAGACAGCAACTCGGTCGTTTAACTTTCAGGGTCCTCTGCCCGAGATGCCACTCTGACAGTCATAAAAATTCAATAAGACAAACCAATTTGTAAAATTACCCTGTGCCCCGTTGTTAGCCTGAGACAAAGTGGCAGCCGGGTCCTTTTTCACCGTTTTCTCAGAAACCATTAATCAAAAGCCATTCTCAAGTCCAGCAGAGTCTGCACTTTTCCCGTACAAAGGGCTGAAATGTATTTTCTACGAACTTGCCACTGATTGACAGAGCCAGGGAGAAAAGTGCAGGTGTCTGCACGTACACGTGACTGACACTCAGAGTCCGAAAGAACCATCCGCTGGACTCTGCCCCGTGCGCCAGCCTGGGGTGGGGAGGACCCGGCACGTGAGTATCTGCCCGGCAGGTACCTTCAAGGTCTCCTGAAAGGTCGGGTCCACCGTGTTCCTTTGCACTCCAGTCTTGCGTTTCCCCTGGGAGGATCGGTCAGGCAGCAGGTAGGTCTTCACGTACCTGGTGGCCAAACACAGGACAGCGTGAGCGCCCGGCAGGGGAAGGGGCCGCAGGGAGCGTTTGACCCCACACGTCTGCGCTTTCTTTTCACGGCTTCCCGCCGGGTTGTAGTCCACGGCAAGGGCCTAGTGACCGTGACCATCAGCGAGCAGCGCCAGTGCTGGTGTGGACAGCTTCTAACGCGCACAGTCTTTGGCCACGTGTTGGCTACAGAATCCTCTGGAATATTCCTGGGGGTGTGGAGCCTTCCTCATGCCCTACTCCTAGAATGTACATCCCCTCATCACCTGCCATCTGGTGAAGACCAGAGAGTCTCTAGTCCCTCCTTCCACCTCCACCCATTACCACCCACAACCTGCAAAATAAACACGTGCCTCACACTTTGCTTTTTCCTCGTGGGGGCCTCCAAGACAGCACACCTGCCTCCTGCTGAGAAGGGGCCCTCGCGGGCCCTCCCCGCTGAGTCTGGAGGCCACACACGGTGGGACAGAGGGGCAGATGGCTCCTTCTGCACTGCCCAGCCCTAAAATCTGAGCTCAGAGGAGGACGTGTCCTGTTCTAGGCTGACCCCTCCACACGGCCCCCAGACTGCCCTTGGTGTCTCCCCCAGTAGCCTCTTTGATGGCAGCAACCCCGTCACCACCACCACCACCCACCACCACCACCACCAGCCTGTGTCTCAGCCCCACAGGCTGGAAACAGGCTCAACTTCCCTAAGTACAAAACAACCATGACCCTCCCTCTACCTGTGTCCCTCCTGTGGCCTCAGTCTTAGGCCTCTTCCTCCTTTTCAGTTAGGCTTCTTGAAAAAATACCCAGAACTCTCTGTCTACCATTCCTCACTGTTCATTTACTCTTAAGCTGTTGATCATTATAGGATCTCGCACATGTAAACCAAAATATATAAAATATACCTGGAGAGCTTGAAGCATTACAATAAAACACACACCCACGTGCCTGTCCCCCGGTTTAGGAAACAGAACATGTAAATGACTTCCCTCTCTGATCCTGCCCATAGCCAGGCAATAACCACACTGAATTTTGTATTTATCATTCCCTTGGTTTTATGGTTTCACCACTCTGATGTATCTCCTCAAACAATCTACTGCTTAGTTTGTCCTGTTTTTGAATTTTTATATAAATGGGATCATTCCATATGCATTCTTTTGTAACTTGTTTTTTTTTCACTAAGTGTGTTTGAAATCCGTCTATGTTGTTGTGTGTAGCTATAGCTCACTCATTCCTAATCCTGCATGTTATTTATTCCAGCATATGAATATACCCCTATTTATTTACCCTCCCGATGGGCATGTGTCTCATGTCCTAGTTTTTTGCTATGCTCACGGTGCACATGTATGAGAGTTTCTCTAGGCACGTGACCAGCAGTGATAGGGTACGTGCATTTTCAGCTGTACTAAGTAATGCCAAAGTAGGAATTCAATCTCTTTAACAGATACAGGGTCATTCAGGTTTTCTATTTCATCTCATGTCGGCTTTGGTTATTTGCATCTTTTAAGAAATGTGTCTATTTCATCTAAGTTGTTAAATTCATCGGCATAAAATTTTATATAACATCCCCTTATTATTCTTTAATGTCTGTAAGTTCTGTCACGCCATCTCTTCTTTCATTCCTGATATTGGTATCTGTGTATTCTCTCGTTTATTTTAAACCTGGATAAATTTGGCTAGGGAGCTATCGATTTTACTAATCTTTTCAAAGACAACTTGGGTTCACTGATTTTTCTTATCTTTACTATTTCCATCCTTACTTTAGGACTAATCTGTTCTTCTGTTCTTCTTTTTCTAACATCTTAAGGTGGAGGTTTATGTTGTTTTTTTTTTTTTGAAGACAGAGTTTCACTCTTGATGCCCTAGTGCCATGGCATCAGCCTAGCTCACAGCAACCTCAAACTCCTGGGCTCAAGCGATCCTCCTGCCTCAGCCTCCCGAGTGCAAAAAGGTATTCAAGAGCTTTTATTTAGGTAAAACAGCCCAGCACGGGAGGTTGTGCAGA
>CAUYPO010026246.1:0-13191 GCA_963574435.1 Cheirogaleus major
TTGCCAGCATGGTGGCCAACACACTGCTACAGCCCAAAAAACACTTATAAATTGTGACTGACTGCATGAATGTTTCTGATGAATCTTTGAAAACATTTTTCTTTATAATTGAGTAATATTCCATTGTATACATATACCAAATTTTAATAATCCACTCATGAATTGATGGGCACTTGGGTTGTTTCCACATCCTTGCAATAGTGAATTGTGCTGCCATAAACATTCAGGTGCAGATGTCTTTATAATAGAATGTCTTTTGCTCTTTTGGGTAGATGCCTAATAGTGCTATTGCTAGATCGAATGGTATTTCTATTTAGCACCGCTTATATTTTCCTGGATTGAGCTTGAGCCCATTATCCAAAGTGAGGTGACACAAGATCGGAAGAATGGGCTCCACATGTACTCGCCATCAAATTGGTACTGACTGATTAACACTATAGTGCTCACATGGTGGTAATGTTCTCCAGGGATTAGGGGGTTGAGGGCGGGTAGACTCACAACTGAGGGACGCAGTGAGCATTGTAGATGGGAAGGGCATGCCTCTAACCCTCGCTAGGGAGAGGCAAAGATATAAAATGTAAGCAAAACGTCTGTATTCTCATATATTCCTGAAATAAAAAAAAAAAAAAAGGCTGAAAATGGGCAACCTCAGCAGAGAAAGAAAATAAAAACAGCACTGAGGAAAAAAAAATATTTTTTTGCTTTTATTATTATTTTTCTAAAAACTGATGTTTATTTTTCATCCACCTTATTTTCATCTTCCTTAGGCGTTTATGGAAGAACAGCTTAAGACCACTTAGTGGTTGTTCCTGCCCATTCGGTGGTTTAAGCAGTGGGAGCTGCAGACCAGGCTGCAGCAGCAGGCAGAGTGCTCCAGGCCGCAGCAGGGAGCTGCCGGACAAGCTCAGAGAGCACCTGTGCAATTTCAGACCAGTCGGCGGCCTCAGGTTGAGTAGCAGTGAACCTAGGAGCCGGAACAGTCCGTTCACCCCGAAATTTCTCCTTGGTTGCAGCCTTCCGCAGCAGCCTGCTCTTCCTTTCCATTCTCTCCAGGATCTCTGCGGAAGTAATCAGGTGTGACCTCCCCTGAGTGCTCATGGGAAATGGTGACACGCATGCGCGGAACTGCCTGCCCCAGGATCCACACCCGACCACGGGCGTGAACTCCCTTCTTGCTGCATGGGATGGCCATATTCACACAGCGCAGAGGAGAAGCTGTGTGACACAGAACAGTGGTAGTCAGGTTAACACAAGACGCCTCTGTGAGAGGCTGGTGGTCAGCTCTAGAATCGGTAACCTGCAGAAGACACAGTTCCAGAAGGCTGCCCGGATCTGGTTAGTGAAGGTTCCGGGAGTGGAGCCGCCAGCAATAGGAGTGGCTCTAGTGGCAGCACAGCCCGCCGGCCGGTATTCCTGGAGGATGTGACACTGACACCAGCAGGGTTTTCAGTGGCAGCAATCAATGGCACAGGCTGCCAGCAGAAGGTTCTTCCAGGTCTTCTTTGACTTTCCATGTAGATGCCATCACTTTCCCTTTTGGAAATGTACTGTTACGTTTGGAAGTCAAGGTTGGTGCCACCCAAGTGGTTCCTACTGTAAGGAATTTGGGGACATCCTCCTTCTTCATTTGTAGGACACCAAGGGCTCCAGACATTGTGAAAGTGGCTCTTTAACTTAAGAGGGGAATCCAGAACAATGTCACATGGACCCCTCTATGGGGAGCTCGGAAAGGCTATTATTATATTTAATTGACAGATAATCACTGTACATATTTATGGGGTACAGTGTGATACTTCAGTACATATATACAAGGTGAAATGATTGAATCAAGGTAATTATCAGATCCATCACCTCAAACATTTATCTTTTCTTTGTGTTGGAAAGGACTCTTCTTGAAGTATTTATCTTCCTCAGATAATATTAGCCCTGACCTTCTCTACATCCTCTTATGAAAAGAAACAAATTTTTAAGTCTAGATCACTGTTGATGACAGAGTCAATTATCGTCTCGGGTGTCACAAAGCTAGTAATATCAATATAGTCCCAATCTTAAAGGAAAAGAGTGTTTTTTATCTTCTCTTCGAAGATTTTTTTTTATCGCATTTTGAAATTTAAAAAAATGACTAAAAACTTTGTCCTGAAATGAGGAAGGAAAGGTCGAAGAAATATTAATGATCTGTATCTGCTAATCTTTTTGTCCGGGTCCAGTATGAGCTACCTAAAATATACACATGTAGCCATGGCTCAAAAACCTTCAAATGAATGAAATTAATCTATCTCTTTAATATAACATTCATTCATTGTTTTATTTTAAGAGAGAGAATGCTATGGTTAAGAACACAGATCCAGGCAGACTGCTTGGTCGCAATCCTCTTCATAGATCACTCGTCTAGGCACTGTTTTTTAGCCACTATTATGCCTTGTCTGTACTCTTGTGGCATCCCTGTAACTGGTCCTTCTGCTTCTACCTGGATCCCTTACAGCTGATTCTCTAAAGAGCCTTCTTTTAACATGTGACAGCTCAAGCCTCTCACTCACCCCACCTCCTCCAGTGGCTTCCCATCTCAGAAGGCATTAAGGCCACAGTTCTATCAGAGATCTGTAAGATTATTCACTCTATCCACTCTGTCTACCTGTTGTGTATCTGACCTCACCTCCTATTACTCTGTTCTCTCCCTCTTTATTCTAGCCGTATTTACTTCCTTGCTCTTCTTGTACGTGGCAAACACTCCTACGCAAGGCCAGGCATTCACCATTCACCATTCCCTCTGCCTTACGTACTCTCTCCTGCCCGTAAAAAAAAATTCATTATCTGAGTGGCTCATTCCCTGGCTGAACTCAGGGCTCTTCCTAAAGAAGAGACACGTGGACAGAATTTCCCTCCTTTGCCATTCAATGGAAATCAACCCCTATTCTCTCAGCTCTTGCTCTTCCTTAATCACCCCCACGTAACATAGTATAGATACATTTGTGTATATCCAGTGTGTTGTCCAGAGCTCCAGGGTAACTGGGACTCTATCACCAGCCCCTAGAAGAGGATCTGGTACATAGTAGGGGCCCAATCAATGTATGCGGAATGAATAATGCAAACATCGACTAAAAGAGCTTATAATTCAGTTATGTGGTAAGGTCATAATGTTGAAAACTACAGGATATAAAAGCTAAATAGCATAATACCTGAATGATGTGCTACATAGTAGTGTGGATAAGGGCCAGATACATAATAATAGGCATAGACAATAAGTGAGTGTCCAGGAATGCTTGAGATTATGTTATACATGACCAGAAAGGGAAATGATTTTCTCTGTTTCTGTCTAGGTGGTTGAAAATCTCCTTCCAAGGCGGAAGACATACTTTTGAGGATCACCTGCTCCTGCAGGCTTCCAAAAGTAGGACAAAGTCTTGTCACCCTGTCAAAACCTGTCGCCATGGTTATCAGTTGACATGGATGCAACATTTACAAGGCTGTCCTGCACACTTTCTAGGGGACAAATCCCATCATAATATCCTGGAATAGGGCCAACAACTACAGGGGAAACCAGAATGTGTGCAACTGAAAGTCTTTTGTCTTGATATTCAAGTTGGCAGCCTCCTCCTTGTGGTTTGACTCCAGAGATTTGCTGTGTTCTCTCTCACAGTCTAGAAACATAGAAAATGTGGAAGCCAGACTGCCTTACACCTACCCGTCAGCTGTCTTCAGGGCACCTGTTCTTGCAATTACTTGCATTGTATTCAGAAAATGCAAATAAACTTTATTATTAGCAAAACCAAAACCCAGAAATGAAGGTCAATCTAATGGAGAAATAATAAATGAATTCTTAGTATATAAATTATGAAAGATTTAAGCGACTTTATACTTTTTAATACTTGTATTACTGACCCCAACTTCCTCCTGCTTTCCATTCTGATACATTTAGATAATTATATATACATGTACTTTCAGGTTTTTGAAAAACAAGCTAGGATGCTTATAAAATCAGAAAGGTGAAACTGCATCCAGAAATTTTAGCTGCCAGATAAACTGCATGTATGATAGTGATGTCAACACTGTCCTCCACCCACAGATGTGACTCGCAGAAAGGCCTCTCATGTAATTTTCCTGGAAGACAGTGTTCCAAGAGGCTTACAGCTTCCCTCCAGGGTTACAGTTAAGTCACCTTTGCAAACAATTGCCTTAGAAGGATTTCTTCCCAGTCATTTGTCCTCATCAGAAAAACAAGACTGCTTTACATTCTTTTTCCCTTTCAAGCTTTGCATATGAAAACATTCACTCTGCCATGAAAAGATGCAATAACTTTCATGCTAAAATATACTTTTATTTGCAGCACAAGCCTTCAGGCTAAAACCAACCCCTCAAGACTGATTTTGTCAGAAGTAAGAATGTCAGAATCCCCAGAACTTGTTTCACAAGTAGTTAACTCTAGAATATGTCTACAAATATTACAGGAGCCTTGAATTTTTACCTACTGTAACCTTCTGCCTCGAGGCAGAAGGATCCAGCAAGGGGGATAGGTCACTTTTTATTTGTGAAAGAGCTTTCAGCATTTTTTGCTTCAGCAGCACATTACACAAGGTTGGAATTAGTAGCCTAGTATGGCCATATTTCTTAAAAACTAGATGCACAGCAGTATGCATAGCTTACTAACTTGTGTAACAAAAAGGGAGGAAAGAATATATGTTCATCTTTTAATGTACTAGCATAAAGAAATAATGAGTAGATACAAACCTGTTTAGCTTTTTTTTTTTTTTTTTTTGAGATAGAGTCTCACTCTGTTGGCCAGCTAGAGTGCTGTGGCGTCAGCCTAGCTCACAGCAACCTCAAAAACTCCTGGGCTCAGGCAATCCTCCTGCCTCGGCCTCCCAAATAGCTGGGACTAAAGGCATGTGTCGCCATGCTCAGCCAACTTTTTCCTCTGTATTTTTAGCTGTCCAGCTAATTTCTTTCTATTTTTAGCAGAGACGGGGTCTCACTTTTGCTCAGGCCAGTCTCGAACTCCTGACCTCAAGTGATCCTCTCACTTCTGCCTCCCAGAGTGCTAGGATTACAGGCGTGAGACACCCACCAGACCTCAAAGCTGCTTAGCTTTAAGGAGAGGTATGGCAGACTTGGTGGGTGGACAGAGGAATAGAGATGAGTCTTCTGTGTAGCCTTTTTGTATTGTTTGAGTTACAGCTTCCTCCGGGGTTACAATTAAGTTAACCTGTTAAATTAAAAAATTTAAAGATATGGTCTCCTTTCGTAATAGTTAACGGTGTTTTGTCTTACCTTTGAAAGTGATTGTGATACCAATTGGCTATTAGGTTTTACATGTCCAGGACATTAATTCAGAATCCATGACTTCCAAAATAATATGCTTCTTATGAAAGTAGACCACAATTAGATTATTATCATGACTAAAACCTAGGTAGTGTTAGGTAGATAGCAAAGGATTCGGGTCTCCTAGGGACTAAAGTGGGTGCTGTTGCAGTTCACCCCCTCAAAAGGGCTTTCAGAGAGGCTCATGGGAAATCCACATGCACAGTAAGACTCAGGTCATATAACTCCCAACTGTCCAACCAAAATGGTTCTATGATGACATCTGAACCACGGGGAGGTCCCTATCTGGATACTGTAAAATAAGACCCAGACCAAGGTCTCTCTTTTGCTGCGAGAAGGGGTTCGGTTGTCATCTGTAGCGTATGTACCTTGCTCTGTAAACCTATATCTTATTCTTGCTCTATAATCCTATATTGCTCCCCCTCAATACATTTCACCTCCGCCCTCACTTTCGGTGTGTCTGGTCATTCTTCAGCCATAAGCACACCAAGAACTGAGAACACAGAACGAAACTGCCAAGCCCGACAGTAGGATTTATTGAAAATAAAAACCAAGTTTTAACTTGTCACCTTTGTCTGTCAATTTCTCAGCCCCCTTTCTCCTGTTAATAAAAATGTACCGGCAATAAAATCTCTCTCCCCATTTCTTTCTTCATATCAGCAATCATTTAAAAAAAACCCAAAAGAACAATTACCATTTAATGAGAGCCTACTATATTCTGTTCTCTATATCTCAAACTTTACATTTTACAGATGAGGACAACTCTGGCTCAGAACATTGAAGTGATTTGCCAAAATTGCTCAGCCAGCATGCATGCCTAACTCTGCCTGATTAGAAAGCTCTCATTCTGCCCACAGGACCACTTTAGCTGCTCCCAAGGCAAGATTCTACTTGAGTGTTAAGTGATACAGCAACTGGAGACATTCGACTGTCAAGCTGTAGAAACGCAGACAGCTATCTTATAAATGAAAAATCGGAGAGAAAGTCCTCATTTCCTTTCTTGTTCTAACGTCCAGATGAGTTATGCTACATTGCTGCCTATAATAAAAATGGGTTCTGGAAATGTGTGTTAGAAAAATGGCCTGACTGCTAAAATATTTATCCAATGTAAGGATGGAAAAAATGTCTTATTATTTCCTTCCTAACCTTGAGGCTCTATAACTCTTTCTATTTAGACATCTAAGGGGTTAGAAGGACAATGTGTGAGAATTGTTTCATTATCCAGGGGATTAGTTAATAAAAAGTGTAAGATACAATCACTCTGTAGGAAGATCCTTAATATCACTGCCTTAGGCAGAGTCAATCAAGTAACAACTTTAATAATAGTAGACATGAGATGAATAATTCTTCTAGTCTTGTGAACTTGTCACTAAACCATGCATGAACTATAAAACACAAAGATAGATAAATAGGACTATATCAAATTAAACTGCTATGAAAATAGATGGCAAGCCACAGAAAATAAGAGGACATATTTACAATACATATATCTTACAAAGGATTTGTATCAAGAATATATAGAGCACTCATACACATCTACGTGGGCAAATGATTTGAATAGACATTTCTCAAAAGAAGATATATGAATGTTTAATAAACCCACATAAAGATGCTCAACACCATTAGTCTATCAGAGAAATGTAAATTAAAATTACAATGAGATACCACTACATATCCACTAGAGGGGCTGAACTTAAAAGCATTAATAATATCAAGTGCTGGTGAAGATTTAGAGCTCTCATACATTTGCACCAGGGAAAGTAAAACTCATCAATCACTTTGGAAAACAATTTAGCAGCTTCTTACAAAGCTAAATGTACACTTAGCAGGTGTGGCTCAGCCATTCCACTTTTCGATGTTCACCAAGAGAAATGAAAATACATCTACACAAAGATTTGAAAATCAAGGTCATGAAAACTTTATCCATAGTAGCCAAAGAAATGTAAACTAAATGCACATCAACAGGAGAATGGATAAACAAATGACAGTATATCTATATGGTGGAAAACTACTGAGAAATTAAAACAAAGCAAAACAAAATAAATCAAAACTTGAATTACTGATACATGCAAAGACTTGGGTGAATCTCAAAAACATTACACTAAGTGAAAGTAGCCATATACAAAAGACCTCATATTGTATGATTCTATTTATATGTAGTTCCAGAAAAGGCAAATCAATTTATAGTGGTAAATAGCATATCAGAGGCAGTCTAATGCTAGCATTAACTGCAAAGAATCATCAGGGAAATTTGGGGCATAATAATAATAATATTCCATATCTCAAATGTGCCTAACCCTGATGCTACACAGAGATAATACATTTTTCAAGACTCACTGAATTGTACACTGAAGATAGTTGAAGTTTATTTTATGCAAAGTTTACCACGTCAAAAGTGTTTAATGAAAAACATCCAAATAACTTCTGTTTCACAGTTAGCAAAAGAGCCAAATTAAATTAAAAATTGATGAATATGGTTATGTTCTAAGAAGAGGTTTAAGATGGAGGTATATTATGGAAAAATCTGATTGCAATGTCCAGGATATGATAAGTGACCAACAAATATTAATTTCATCCTGTTCTTTCCAGTTCTTCTTATGTGAAAAATATAAGTAACAAATACCAAAAAATATATTCAGAAAGACAAGATTGTGAGTCAGTTGTTAGTCATCTAAGAACAATCAAAGGAGTCTGGTACAATATGTAAGCGCTTTCCTTTTTAGGGATTTATAAGATGTCATTTGTTCTTTACCTTTCAAACTCTGGTATCTTTCACTTTTTATTGTACTCATTTGGCATTTAGCACACATTTTCTACGTTGGCCATTGCATTTTTAAACACACATTTTCCTTTTTCAACTTTGTCACAAATTCCTAAAAGGCAAGAAATGTATCTGCTGACTCTTTTTTCCTGTGGCTGATTTGTACATAGTAGGTGTTCAATAAAAGTTGGAGATATTACTGTTGATTTTATTGATATTCTCATCTTTGAAAAATCTTGTCTCTTCAATATTATTTAGTCAAATAATTTAGATGTCACATTACTTTAAAATGGAAAAATCTCTCTCTACTAAAAGAATGGAAGAATCTCTCTCTACTTTAAAATAGATTAAAGAGATTCTCTCTTTACATGAGAGAATCAGTCATGTAAAGTCTTTTTCTTTTTCCTAGTATGTTCATAAATCTATGATCATTCATTTCTTCCTCTGTTTAATCTCTCAATAAACACATATTGAGGATTTCTCCTTGCCAGGCAATATGTTAAGTTCCAGAAATACAGACATTATTATGTGCTCACATTCTAGAAAAAAATGTAAAATACAGCAGTAAATACTTCTAACAGGGGGATAAATATAATACATCATAAGAAGTGTATGGAAAGAGAGAAAGATAATGCCAAGATAATGTGTCAGATAAGCTTTAAAAATAAAATTGTGATCAACCTCATTGGCAAATATAAAATTCTGCAATCAGATTTAATGTCATTTAGATATCTGAATGAGATGGTCTGCAATTGATACTATAAATAGAGGTTGAGTCATTTGAGCAAAAAAAAATTGAATTTATTATCCCAGACAAATGGAGTAGCCCTTTCTCTCTGCATGGTGACTGAGGCACCAGCAGATGTGCCTGAAGTTAATAAGCACATTCCAGTCTTGACCCTTATTTATAGAAAAACCTTGTTTGCATAAGACAGCCCAGAAAGTCTACAGTGAACTAGTGAACCATAATGTAATTAGAAGATAACCTTAGTGCAAAGTCCAAGTTAGTAGATGGGTAGCTTTTTTCCAAAGATGGAAACATTTTGGGCAATTTTGAATGAGAAGCTGGTCACTAGGACTGTGTCTACTTACGTATTTCCTCAACTGCACTTTGATATAAAAAGTTGAACTGTGCCAATCTGCTCTATTTCTTCTTGCCAGAAAAGGAAATAAGAACATTTAAAAAACTGTTCTTTCAATTCCTTAAAGCTTTCAATTCCTGATGATTAAGTTTCTGTGGGTGAATGTACCCTTCTCTTTGGCAAAACAAAGCTTATTTTTTCACACATTGCCATTATATACAATTCTCCAGTGGTGTCTCATCCAATTGAAAACTCAAATGCTCACCTCCTTTATCAGGGCCCTTTTACATGATGTTTCCTTTCTGAAATTTCCTACCTTAATCCCTCTACACCTCCCCTTCACCTAGAAAATCTCTACTTATCTTCCAGCTCCTAATTGAAATGTCACTTTCTTGGAGATGACTTTCTTGCCTGCATCCCTCGCATACACATACGCAGCTCTTACCCCAACAGACTAGAGAAGGGTTCCCTTTATAGGCTCTCACAGTATTTCCTTGTAAAACTCACAACATTTGTGATTAATTAGGTATTTGTTTATTTTTTATTTTCCCTGCCAGTCTGCACCCTCCAGATGGGCAGATCCTGTTTCTATCCTATTTATGCAATAAGCACCTAATAGTTATTAATAGCTATTTGTTTATTAAATGATGACATTAACAACAATAAAGAAATTCAGGAAAATAATGCTTTCATTTTGCTCATGAGAAATTCATGATAAAGTAGTTCTCTATTATAAAATTCACGCTCAATTTTAAAAACATCCTATTAGATATTGTATTTCCTTACTGCACTATTGAGTGTTATTATAAAACCCAGCTTCTATTTAACATAAAAATTACTTTTGTGGCAATAAGTGTAATTCCATTTCATCATAATTGAGCATAGAAAAATAAAATTCTAAGTAAAGCAAAAGATAGTACAAATTTCCTTAGACACTGTGGTTGCCTTGCTTCGCATCTTTCTGTTTTGACCGTACTCTGTTTTGCCAGACTATTCACAATATCCCAACTGCTATGGTTTTGTGAGGGTAGATTGAATCACCTTGAGTACCCCAAATGATACATAATATATTTGGTAATGTTATATTTCAAAGAAATGGCTTTAGAACAATGCACATTTTTTAAAAAGGCACTATTACCAAAATTTATTATGTACCATCTGTTTTACACATAAAATTATCTAGTTTGTTATGATCATGGTTATGATATGTACGAAGACTTTTCACATAGCAGGCATTTACTATCTAATTTTACTTTTAAGTGGTTATAAATTCTACCACAATTAAAACTGTCAGAAAAATTATCTGAAACTTGGAAATAAGACAAAAAGGTGGGCATTACATTCCTTTAGTATCACACAAGGGCCATAGCCACTTAAG
Organism: Cheirogaleus major; assembly: GCA_963574435.1. Lineage (NCBI taxonomy): Eukaryota > Metazoa > Chordata > Mammalia > Primates > Cheirogaleidae > Cheirogaleus > Cheirogaleus major. Next base: position 10,538 of record CAUYPO010026246.1, read on the forward strand.
GATTACAGAGGTAGGTTGTCCTAAAGACCTTGCTGCGTTGCTCAATGTAGTAGCCACTCAGCAAGTGTAAGTGCTGAGCTCATGAAAAGCAGAGAGTCAACTAAGGAACTAATTTTTAAGTTATATTTAATTTTAATTGATTTAAATTTACATTTAAATAGTCACATTTAAATAGCTATTGGCTACCTTATAGGACAGCACAGGTCTAGAGGAATTACTTAGTTTGTCTCATTTTTTGTTACTAAGTAAATGTTCCAGTCTTAATAAAATCACTTATTAATTTGTAGAACTTTGTCTATTAGATATGCAAATAATTTTTGCCTAGTAGAACAAATAATCCCAAAGATATATGGCCTTTGATATTAGTCAGCTTTTTAAATATGTCTCAGCAATTTTATCCTAACAAATCTTTAACTTGCTTATATATACACATAATTTCTCACATTTTTTTCTGAACCAATCATAACATATGGTTCCCTTGTTAATTAATATGTTATACAACATTATTTACACATGTACATTTTATATTTACCTAAGAGTTATAATTTGAAAATTATATTTTGATAGTTTTGGAAGTCATCCTTTGTGGTCCTTAAAATTCACCCTTAAATTCACTTTTGAGATTTGCTAGAGAGCACCTGAAAAAATACAAGGATTTATTCTTTTACCTTATAAAAAGAAAGATACTAGAAATAATTAGGCTTGGTGGCTTTATATTTACTAATTTGTCCAATACAATGCTATTGTAACAGCTGCATGGGAGGAATTGTAAAATCAAAAGAGATGTTCAGATTTCCTTAGGCAAATTAGCATAGGTAAAATATTAATATAAATATTTTAGAAATTACATACTTTTTTAGAAGGCCTTGGAGATTCTTCAATGTCTTCCATAATATGTTCTTACCCACAAGGAAAAATCAATGGGTCAAATCAATATGAGAACCTGTTAGAGAATTTTACTCTCTCCTATTCTGATAGTATTGGTGATTGTAATAAATTAACCACAGCCAGTCTCATCATCAAATAGATCTCTGTTTCTTGGTGCTTGCCTGAAATCTCTGCTATAAGCTACACACTAGAATTGTTATCTTCAACAAAGAAGGACAATTCCAAAGCCTCATGGAACAGACAGTACCAAGTACTCTTCAAACAACATACTCCTAGGGATGGGCTTCCTAACCCACATGTCTTCAGACTCCACTAGTGGAACGTGTCATGGTTTTCTGGATTCTTTTCAATCCACCAGCAGACATTATACATGAAAGTGGACTGCTGATACTAGATCCAGGGAACAAAAATTAATCACCAGGACTAAATGAGCTCAGGAGGAAAATTTAATTATGGTTATTTGTCTGGAATATGGTTGGCATTATTTTAATTTCTATTTTTAATCAATATATAAGGAACACTTTCACTTTCTTCTTAAGCTATCTTTACCTTTTTTCTTAGTAGATTGTGCTTCTGCAAATTTAAGTGTCCTAAATGGTTTCTAAGTCACACTGACCCACTCAGAATTTGGAAACATTTTTAGAGTCTCCTTATTTTCCATGGTAATAGGCTATTTGCATAGGATCAATAAGAATCTATCCCTGTTTTTACCAAGATACAACTGCATGAATTAATGCAGTGACCAAGTCTATGCTTGGAGTGTCATATTTGAGAAGGATTCTCATTTAATCAAGTGTGGCAGCTCATCATTAAGGAACATATGTGGAATTGATGCCTGCAAAGCCTTTCTAAGGAGACAACTGGTCTAGGACCTGCTTCCAGAGTCCCAGCACGGAGATAAAGAAGTTAATTCTAGCAGGCTGAAGACCTAAGCAAATTTGGGGGAACCTCTAGAATAGAAGAGTTCACCTACATTTACAGGTACGATAAGTGAAATCTAGTGCAGGAATGTTTTGGGATTGGTTTCCTAGCCTTAGGATAGAAGAGCAAGAGAGATTAAAAGTCTGACCCAAGATTCCTTATGAATATTTCCAGACAGAAGTGAATTTTGTGGCCTTAATGGTTGCTCAGTAATATAAGACTTTAGATTGGCAGAGCAAGGAGAACTATATGGTTAATTAATGTTCTTGATGCACCTCTGAAAATAATTGGACCTGGGCTCCAATAAGATTCTATTTACAAAACAGATAATGATGAGCTGTATTTGGCACACAGGCCTAATTGGTTGACCCCTGATCTAAACCATGCAAAAGTGAGCATAAAATATTTTCAATAATATATGGAGACAAAGGCCACAGAGGGACTAAGGAAAGGGATTTAGTTCATCTTATTTTTTCCTATTAATTAAAAGGCCCAGATTTAGTGAAGTTGCTTGTTAACTTGTGTAGTTTTGTTCTGTAGAAATGCAAATAATTTTTGTCTGGTGGAACAGACAACCCCAATATTTAACCTTTTTCTTTTTCTTTTCTTTTTTTTTTTTTTTGAGACACAGTCTCACTCTGTTGCCGGGGCTAGAGTGCCGTGGCGTCAGCCTAGCTAACAGCAACCTCAAACTCCTGGGCTCAAGCCATCCTTCTGCCTCAGCCTTCCAAGTAGCTGGGACTACAGGCACTCACCACCATGGCCGGCTAATTTTTTCTATATTTTAGTTGGCCAATTAATTTCTTTCTATTTTTAGTAGAGATGGGGTCTCGCTCTTGCTCAGG
>CAUYPO010026249.1:0-38668 GCA_963574435.1 Cheirogaleus major
CCAGAAATTGAGTGTCAGCATAATAAGGAAAGGAACTTAGAATTATTGTCTCATTCAATAAATTAGTTCAAAGGAAAGAAGCTGTAAACTAAAAGTTCCCTGATCATGAAAAATGTAACTAATATATAATATACCCCAAAACTTACTGCTCTATCTCCTGCCCTTTGAACTAACTGCAAGAAAATCAAGGGCAGCAGGTCTGGGGTTGATTTTAAAGTCATTTTGTGGTAATTTAAAGTAATTGAGATTTTTTTATGACAGTTGCTATAAAGGATATATAGCTTTGCTATTCCTTGTGACAGTTCTTTGAATTATACCTGCAGAATAAGAAGTATGAGATATGGCTATTAATTTATAGCAATACACCCATTCCACCATCATGGGCTAGCATTACAAATGAGCAAAGGAAAAAACACAGCCTCTGGGTAAAATGAGAAGTGCCTGTGAGTGTTCTTACCCAGTCCAGCCTTATTTTTACCCAAGTGCTCATCTGCACAGATTCTAATATGACCCCCTGAAGCCAATCTGCATCTTGCAGCCAAATGGCAACTCATCTAGAATCCTGAGTACTAAGTGAAATGCTTAAAACATGCAAGAATCTTAATTAGTAAAGGATCAGAGAAAAAATAAGTGTTCTATTAATAATTAGACAAAATTAAAACATGATGACAAATGCTCTGACTGCCTGTCTCTGAGATGTTTGCTGGGGGTAAACCTTGTCAGTTGCTGCCTCCTTAGCACAAATTGCATTTGATCTCAGGAAGGGCTCTTAAGAGCAAAAAGTATAAAGATGTTTTCAGTATCTCGTCTTTCCTTCAGTGTCCCTGCTGTGTGAACCCCACCATAATTAGAAGCTGGCTTTTAGTGGGATGCTTTGAGTATTCAATTAGGTTTCCTTTCTTCCTAGCAGTCTTGTTTTAATATGAATGAACACAAAGCCAATTATCTTTCAGAAGCATGCTTTGAGATGCATTGACAGTCTTCCTACATATTTGACACCTACCACCCTGAGACACTGCACTTAATTCAGATGTAGGGAAGGAAAAAAAGAATGGCCTAAATTTTTGTTTGAATCAAACTAAAATCACGATGGCTCTCACTCTCTAGACAGAATGATAGTCCAAAGGCTTGCTAGTCAAAGTGTGTTGTGCAGGCCAGCAGGGTCAGCATCACCTAGCTCTTTAAAAATGCAGACTCTGTGCCCTGTCTCATACCTACTGAACCAGACTGGGCACTCTAACAAGGTTCTCAGTGATTTGCATGCACATAAAACCTTGAAAATCATTGATCTAAAGTCATCAAAATATCTTTGGTAATATATGATATTTAGGGGGAAAAAACTGTTTGTAGTTAAGAAGTAAAGAAAAAATGGAAAGAAAAAGAAAGACAAAAACACCCCATATCTTTGTTTTGTTTCCTCACCAAAATCTTCTCTAAAATGTAGAGTTTTAGCAATATTCAAAGAAATAAGTCAGAATAAAACTATTGTGATAGGTATCAATGAGGCCCATCAGGGCTTCCAATTCCGCTCTCATTGTGGCTATATGAAAATTTTGCATTCCTTTGCTTCCTTGATCTTGGGAATGGCTGGGTGGTCTGCTCTGGCTAATGAGATGAGCTAGCAAGGGATACCTGCTACTTCCACGTAGAAGCATTTAGGAATTGGTACACCATGTTCCGTGCTCTCTTCTACTGCCAAGGTGTTCATGGAAGTCTATATTGACAGGGAGATACTATAAGAAAAAAGAATTAAAACAGAAAGGGAAAAATGGTATAATTTGTTTTGGTCTCCTCACCAAAATAGTGAACATCAAGGGCAGAATATTAGTGATATTCAAAGAAATAAATTGGAAAATAACCTGTCAACACAGGGAGGAAAGCGGTCCCAAGAGAAATGTTTTGACCCTCAGCAGGTTTTGTGTGAACAATAAGCCTCTGAGATATTAGGGCTTTGTTATTGCAGCATAACCTCACTTCTCCTGACTGAAACAACTGGCAACGTATAAATGAAATGAGGTGGGAAAAAGCAATCTTTGTCCATTGGACAATGGAGGGCTAAGAAATTTATAGGCACAGTCTAGCATCCCCTCAAAAGCATCCCTGCCACCATAATATACAATATACTTTGAAAATTCCTGGTATCTTCAAACTTGGCATGGCACAGTTCCATAATGCAATATAATGTCTTGAGTTACAGCCTATAGGAATAGAACAATAGTTCTTTCTTGGCTTAGGAGAGAATAAAAGGCTCTAATATAATTCTGTACCTTCTCTTTTTCCTAAAAATACCTAAATATATTATTTTGTATTCATTGCAAGCTCTACCCATCTATTTCTGATGTGCTTAAAAGCTTCTACAAGTTTTATATAAAGCAAGGATGTTACTGGAGATGATTCCTTCCCTGTAGAACACAAATATGCCTATATACTACAAGTACAGTTATACTTACTTTAATTGATTACTTCTTAACTACTAGTCATTGACTTTTAGCAGACACAGACGTGGACCTGTACCTTACCCTCATTTTTCAAAGCACGAAAGGGCCCTGTACTATGATTCATGACACTGACATGCCTCTGATGGTGTCACTAGAACATCTCTGGGCCCAGAACACAGAGAAACCACTCTAGCTCCCCTTGTAGAAGAACTACTGGTGTTATGCCAGGAGGAATTTGAATGCTGAACAACATGCTGTATTTGCATTCCTTTCTAATTATTTGTAGCTAGAGAATGCCATGCTCCAATTAAGACATTTATGTGGTAATAGAGAAGGACCCATTCAGGTATCAGGCAAAGCCTGATGGAAAAATGTTGACATGAGAAAAATACTGATGTATTAAATTAGATAAAGGAAGTAGCTATTAATGAAAAAACCTGACATGAACTTGAATAGGTTTGAACATAAAATGTTTCGTGCTCATTTATGATGAAATATAACAGGCACTTTAAGAAAAAAAAAAAACATGTAATTATTTGATTCAGGTCTGTGTTCAAATTTTTCTGATCAATGAAACAGAAAAGTATTAAACACAAAGAAAATTTGTGTTAGATGTGATAATGATGCTACAATTATATTTTTGAAGAAAATACCTTATTTTTTAGACATATGCTTAAACATTTCAAAATGAAATGATTATGGCACCTGGGCTTAGATTCATAATAATCCGAGTGGAGGAGGAGCGGAGTGAGCGTCCATATAAATAAGATTGGCCAATTATGATCATTGTTGAGGCTGGGCAATGGGCGTATCAGAGTTCTTATACTATTCTTTGTACTTCTGTAATGTTTGAAAACTTTCACAAAAAAGAAATAAGAGATTTTAAAACAAAAAACCAAAGTCTATGAATTAGTAGCCTGCTACACCAAGCCCCTGACTTGCAAATCACAGTGTGTTAGGAACAAAATGGTGTATTTGTGAAAGTGTAAGAAAGGTAAAAGTGTACACAGCAAACCCAGTCTCTTCAATACTTTACCTGCCTACCCTGCACGTGGGGTTGTTACAGATTAAATGTAATCAACTACACTAATTGGTATTTTATGGCTGGACGTTTTCAGGACATTTCAAAGGAATATCCATTTATCAGGGAAAAGGAAGGGTTTTTTAATGGATATTTCAAGCTCATTGCTCTGAATTGCCTTACCCTACTTGCCCTTCTAGTATATCCCAACAACAAAACTGGCTCTCAATTTGGGAATGTCTTTATTTTTTAAAAAAAATCAAATGATTCATCTTCTCTTATTTTAAATTTAATTGGCATGTATTACAAGTCTAATTCTATAAACTTTCTTGTACTTATCTGAATTTCCTTGGGCTTCCAAGGTGAATTAGATATACCTCAAATTTTGTCTTAATCATGCTTCTCTTTGAAAAATAAAATTTCATGGCTTTTGGAAGTTTCTTTATTCTCTGTCTCACAGAAATTTACAAAATAGCTAATAGAGGAGGGATGTTGCTCTTTAAAACATCATCAACCTGTAATAACCACATTACAAAATCTACAGACTAGGATTTGAGCAGTTTTGATCTTAGAAATTCACAGCAAGGGACAGTCACAAGATGATACTGTGCCTTTTTTTAGTAATCATGTTTTCTAAAATGAATAGAATGGAAAAATCATTTGGACAAAGAAATCATTAATAATAATATTTAATAAGTTAAGAAAAGTAAATTAGTCATAGAAATCATTTAAACAAGAACCAACCAACCTGGTGTTTTTCATCAGGTAAAACCTATAGTTGAATATTAATACTTTTCTTTTTCACATTTTCCAGTTTACTATAAAGGATGGATACCAATTAACAGCTGGATGAAGAGATGGATGGGGGTGAGGAGCATGCCACCCTCCCAGTACCTGCATGTGCTCAGTACCCTAGAAGCTCCAATACTTTCAAAATCAGTTTATTTACATATAGAAAGGATAGTCCAGAAAGAAATTTCCTCATTTGCCAAGGAAATCTGCAACATTTTCTAACCATCTAAAGATCATCTACATGAAAATGTAAATTGGCGCAACCACTTCAGAAAGCTCTTTGGCAATATCTACTAACACTGAAAACATTCCTCTCTTATTACCAATCATTTCTACTCCTAAGTACATACCCAACAGAAATGAATACATTTATTCACCAAAATACATGTGCTAGAAGGTTCAGAATAGCCCTTTCATAATAGCCCCAAGCTAGAAGCTACCCAAATGGCCAACTGCTGGGCATCTTCCCTTCCCCCCATTTCAGTAGAAGTTTTTGGATTTAATCTCCGAGTCTCTCTGGTTAGAGGAATGCTATTCACAGTTGAGGGCATAAGTACTTGTCTTCTATCTATAATTTCAAACTATGTGTCTGTATTTATTCCCAATCGTGAAAGCAAAACTGTAACTTCATCTCCAGAATCCCAGCAACAAGATTTTTATCCTCTAAACATGAGATTGGAAGATTGTTTTCTAGATAATTTGACCAGCATAAGAGGAAAAATCTAGAGATAGTGTCACAAGAGATTGCCCCCACAAACAGCTCGCCGAAGTCATCCTACAATAAAGCAGAAAGTCAACAAGCCCCGCACATGGTGGAGGGGAGAGAGAGTTATCTTAAATCATTAGCAGATAGTCAAGGATGACCAGACATTTGAGTAAAAGCTCTAACCTGAAAGGTAGAAACAAAACAAACTTACATGAAGAATGACTTTAAGGAAACAAAAGAAAATCTTAACAGGAGAAGAAAATCTTAAATTATTATTTTCATTAGCATTTTCAAAGAAATGAAAGAAGACACTGTAACGCAAATGGGACACCATAAAAAGAAGCATCCAGTACAAAAAAGTACTCATGAAAATTAAAAGACATGATAGTGGAAATGAAAAACCCTATATAAGTATTGATAGGTCAAGAAGAGGAAACTTTTCCATAAAGTAGAAAAAAACACAAAGACATGGAGAACAGCTATAAAAAGATAAGAGAATTCAGAAGAACAGCTGAATCCAAATATATTTTTCAAAAACGAACAAAGAAAGTAGAAAGAAATGACCAATAAAAATCATTCAAACTGAATTGCCAGATTGAAATGGCACACTGGAGCACCCAGTACCGTGGATCAAAAGATGTCCATGCTAAGGCATAACTTGTTTTTTCAGTACAATGGTGACAAAGAGAAAATTCAATATGTTTCTGGTATTGAGGAATAATGGGGACAGTATGAGGAATCAGCATGGCTTTGGACTTCTCAATAGCAACCCTACAGGCAAGATAAAAGTGAAGAAATGCCTCAAAATTCAAAAGGATAATGATTTCCAAAAGAGAACACTATGCCCAACCAAATTATCAATCAAGTATGGAGGTAAAATATATTTTCAGACTTGAAATGTCTTCTTAAAAATATATATTCATCCCACCCATTCTCAAAAAGCTGCTAGAGGATATATACCAACAAAATAAGAAAGCGTAAACAAGCAAACAAAAAGACTTGAGTGTCAGAAAACGAAAGACCTAGCCCACAAGAGAGGCAAAAAGACCAAAGAAATTCTCAAGATAGAGAAGAAAAATCATAGAGCATCAGCCATGCACAGGCCTATGTGGCAACCAGTGCAGGCTGGATAAGTGTCCCTCAAGAGACAGGTGTCCAAGGGTCCTGACCAAATAGTTCTATTTACCTGAGGACAGGTGCCTGGATAAGTCTGGCGCAGACTGTCATACATTTGCCTTGTATCCCTTGAATCTGTGCTGATGAAGTTCCCACTCTCCTCTAAATGCCCTGTATCCTGAAGCAGCTAACTTCCCTCATTTCATCTCCACAAAACTGTTCTGTCTTTGGATAAACCTGAGATCTGCCAAGCAAGACATGGTGACCTTAAAAGAAAACAGAAAGCAGTCTACTCCTTCTGACTACTTTTCTATTGGGTATTCAATACCAGTCCTGCTAGATACCCTAACTGGTGTAAGTGCCTCATTTTCCCAGGTCTTAATCAGACCCTTGTGGGCTGACTTCTCAATGAAAGAGCTCCTAGAAACTATAAAGATGCCTAAAGCCGATGAATCAGAGACTGTTCACTTTAACTTCTCCTGGAAGTCTTCATCTCATGGTAATACTTTAGTGCTCATTACTCAGTTTTTCCAGACCAAGTAATATATGGTTTAGAGAAAATATGTAGAAAGTAAAGCATCTTTGAAAGCAAGAGAATGAATCAGGCAAAAGATAGATAGTGGCTACCTGGAAAAGGGACAGGATCAGAGCAGATGCATTTGGAGAGGGACATAATGGGGAGCTTTGAAAGTACTGGTAACCTGGGCGAGTACACAAGTCTTTCTATAGTTTAAATATATATGTATTTGTGTGTATGTACGTACATATGCATATGTGTGTACATATGTATATATGTACATGTATATACTTTTTTGCATGTTAAATTTCACAAAAATCAAAACAAGTGAAAGTCACTTATAATCCACTCTCATAGATATAATTCCTTTTATCACAGGTGTTTCTGTGTTTGTAGGTGTATGTGACATTTTTAATTCATTAGGGTTTTTTTAATTTAACAACATACTGTGGCCATCTTCCCAAAACATATTCATCTCTCTTAATGCATCATATGAATGTTCCAAAATGTATTCAATTATTTTCAGTGGGCAACTTTCCATTTTGAAATTTCCCTCCTCCTGAAATGGAAGCAAGTATACTTATCCCTTTCCCTGTACTCAGAAATACAGTAACAACCCAAGAGACAAGACTAGAGAGCACTGAGAAGTCTCTGGAAGGCAAGCACTCTGGAGACGGCTCTATTCCATTCACTAAGAGGATGACTGTTAGCATTAGTTTCTTTTAAATTGTAATTTTATATCCATGCATTTCCATATCCCTTTGTTTTTTGGGTTGAGGTTGTATAATCCCAATAATAAACTTAATAATCTTCTTGAAAGAAAATAAAACCTGTTATTATATTTACTTCATTTTTAATTAGAGTTTTTGGTATTCAAATAATAAATGAATAAATAAAAAAGCTTAAGATTTTGTTACCATCACCACTGTGACTCCTTTATATTCCCTCTACCACCTCACAAGCAAGGTAATTAGTGATAAAAGTTTGATATACATCCTTCCACATATTTCTTTATGAAATCTCCTTTTAAAGAAGAGAAAATACTTGCAGTACAGATTATTCCACATAGCCTCTCAGGAGGCTTCTTAGTATTGGAGATAATAGGAAACCTGATATCAGCTGAGACTACCGCAGAAACAAAGGGACTGTATAATAATCTTGTTCTTAGAAGTGCCTATAATTCTTTTCTTTTTTCTTTATATGTCAATCTACCCAAATCACTATGCAACTGTGCAGTTTTCTGTTAACAGATCCACAAGGTCCAATTCCTTTGACAGAGACCATTTGAATTCGCTCAGGAAATCTTTTGCAAGAAACTCCCTTGAACTAACTCAGTCTCCAGAAGCCTGGGAACCAAGTTTCTTCCAAGCCTGTACAGAGTGGTGACTGCCATCGACTCCCATGCCTCTGCTGGCTTCAAATCAAACAGTCTCTTTAGAGACTCAGATACCTTTAACTGACCGTGAGGGCCTGTTACAAAGCACAGCATTCACAGGAGGACATCAATCTGCACTTTTTGCCAAAGAAGCACAATGTCCTTCTTGAGTGCTTGTTGAACAGGGACTGAGAAAACACTTGAAGCCCAGAATCATGTCCATAACCCCAGTTCAAACCTCTTCCCACCCCATGGCCCTTCTTGTTCCCACCACCCTCCCTCCTCCTTCCATCCTTCCTGTAGTCTAATAAAAGAGGTTAATAGCTTACAAGAAGTAGAGAATCAAAAACATTAAAACCTAAATATCTTGCCCAGTGACAAGAGAATTAAGCTGGGTCCAAGAGTTCCAAACATCAATCAGGGTCACACATGCGATGATCAGAATGAATTCATACTTGTTTCTTCTCTTTACAGATCGAGTAAAAAGAAAATACCACAAACTGACATGGGTGAGGGCCAGACTTTAAGGTTACTTCCTGAATTCCAATTCATTCAGTGTTTGGAAAGTGAGCAGAATGACTCATAAAGCAAAGCATTCTTACTCTGGAATTTGGTGAATGAAAATCTAAACTTGTTAACCAAGAAAATAAAATTTTATAAATATATATTTCTTGAACTAAATGCAACTACCCATTTTAAAGCTATTTAAACATTTAAAAATAAAAATTGGAAATACAAGGCACATATCATTCTTTATTCGTTTGCCACTGTTTCCATACCATGCTATTTTACTTTCTATTACTACCATATTCAGATTGTGTTTTACTAGTATTTTATCATGATTTCTACAAATAAATTATTAATTATTTCTATTGCTGCCTCAGATTTATTGAATGTCACCACTGTAATATCCTCTGGTACCATGTGAAATATGAAGCTATTAACAAATAATCAAATGAAAAAGGAGTTTAAATTTTTTCTTTTCTGCAGAAGTTCCTCTGTTTCAGAGCTTATTTTTGTTGATCAATAGGACACTGAGACACAGCTTTTGCCATCATACTATAAAAGTGGATATGCTATATTGTTTATTGGTGGTTGTTTAACCTTAATTTTGTTTTCAAATTGAAAAACTTTAAGTTTTCATTTTTTATTTATTCAACAAATATCTCCAAATTAGGTCTTCTGTAGAAAAAAATTCAAAACACTTCTCAGAACCACTATGGTCAGATCTATGTTAATTACATTTCAGTTCTCTGAAGGGAGATGAGAAAGCTTCTCTCTTCTACAGCTATGAGCTCTCTGAGAGCAGAGCTCATGATTTAGTCACACTGTCAGTACTTAGCACATAGTAAGCAGCTAATAATTGTGATAAAGGAATAAAATTAAATGCATGAACATTAAAAATATCATGGGAACTAACAATGTAACCTTTATATATTCAAGTCAGAACTGAAGAGGTTTCTAATAGGAGGTGGATATTCAAATCAATGTATCATTTCATAGATCCCTGATCCATTTATTGATATTAGTCCATTTATTCACTCATTCCTTTGTTACATAGAGAATAATTTGTTTTCTTCAATCAGACTACAGATATCATCACTGCGTATAGTATAGAATTTATATCCATAGGAAAATAATCTCTATATTTTCTTTTCATCATGACTAAAAGAGAAAATCCAGAAACTGTTGATAACCCATCTCAATACCAAAGAAGAGTAGTAAAGTGAAAGACAGCCCCTACCTACCAGAATGTCTCTGAGACAAGGAGGAATAGAGAACTCCCAAAGTACCTGCTGAAAGAAGCCAATTGTATTGGAATCTCAAGGCCAATTTTGTCCATAACCGTGATATACATTTAGTCAGTCAGTCATCTGCTGGTGAGACAGGCAGGTAAATGGATGATACGGTAACATTATGCACAAGGTATTTGGAAAGGTGTAAGACCTCCCAGCCCAGATGTTTTGTAGGTTTAGGATTAGGGAAGTCTTCCAAGAAGTGTTGATACTTACAGCTGAGCCCAGAAGTATAAGGCAAAAGTCAGTGACAGCGTCTGAGATGGAAGAAGAGACACACTGAAGGCTCAGAGGCCAGGGAAAGCCTGGAGAGGCCAGGGAAAGCCTGGAGTGTCCAGGCAATGAAGTTGTTCAGTACAGTGTCCCAGAGAGGGTGAGGCAGTCGGTGTGAAACTGATGGGGTGAGGAACCTACCGTCTCAAAGCCACATGTGGCCCTCCAGGCCCCCAAGTGTGGCCCCTTAACCAAATCCAAACTTCTGTAAAATTTGGATTTAGTCAAAAGGCCACACCCAAGAATCCAGAAGGCCTCAGGTTTCCCACCCCCTCATTTCCTTCTCACTCTTGCTTAAAAGAATTTATTCAGTTATTTGACCAAGATATTTATTGCCCCATGTGACTGCCACTGTCTGGGATGTCCATGTACCTAAAATTATTAGCCAACCAGTAACTGGGATATGCATGTGTGCATAGAATCAGTATTCAAGTCTAAGTCAGTCTCACTTTCAAAAACAGCATGGTCATTACTCTCATGCTCATTTTTTTTTTACAGCAGTCACATAATCATCCATCCCAAGCTTTATTTCATAGTAGACACATTATATGATTAGAAAGTATTGTACACTATTTGATATGAAAATATAAAATGGTAATTTTCTTAGCTCTTTCTAGCATTAGATGTTATTGATTCTATAAATGCCCAAAATGACCATTTGAAATAAAATAATTCATGATCAGAAAAATAAGTAAAATAATGTAATATAAGAGATAGTGATGAAAAGAATTTGCTCCCTGTAATAGCTATTTAAAGATTTACTTGATTTCTGAAGAAATCCAGATACTAAATTATAAATAATAAAGTGAGCTGTATGCCATTGCTGAAGGTATTGCCTGCTAATACAAGATGTTTTACATGTCAAATATAACTAATACAGAGTGCAATAGTGAATGAACATTACGAGACACTGATTTTATTTAGTATATAAATTTTTCAGTATACATAAAATTCCATAATTATATTAAACAATGAATAAGAATTACAACATAGACTCAACTATAACATCATTCTTTGCAATTACTATGATGATTACAACCTTGAGAAAACCTATGGCAAAAACTAAGATTGTAAACTACTTTCTGAAATGTTTGAGTTATGTCTCTTATTCAGGCAGTTACTTTATTTTTACTATTTTTAAAACAGTTTTACTTTTTTAAAAAAATATATGTCTTTCTTATTCTGTCCAGAGAAAGAAAAGAGAGATTATACATTCTACCATTGGGTATAAGCTCAGTGAAAAATGGAGGTTTATTCTCAAATAGCATGTAGGTTAATTGCATTTTGAGTCAAGAAATAAAAAACATAACTTTTCAATAGAATTATTCAACAAGTTAATGGAGGTCAGACTGAACAATGGTCACTCTGCCTGGAAGCAGAAATAATAACTGCTGTTATGAAATAGAAGGCTCTGGCTATTGTTTTTCTTCTCTCTCAAGGAAATTTATAATGATGTTTGATATTAATCTGTTTATAAAATGTATAATAGAGAAAGGAGAGTTAATAGAGAACAAGAAAGAAAAAGACTTAGAAAGTCTGACTTTCCAGTTACACTACCTGAGTTAAAGCTCATAAAAACTTTAGATTTCCTAAGTATAGAATAGTAGTCAGAGAGCAAGGTGATCATTTTCTAGGAGAAACAATGCTGAAAAAAGAAAACAGTTTAGAACTTCCCTAAATTCTACAAGAAGAGAGAGAGAGAAAGAGAGAGGGGGAGAGGGAACACAGAGGAACAGGTTAAAAAGAAAAAAAAATCAGAAATTTTTTTAAAAATTAAGGGAAGGGAGAGAATGAAAGAGGGAGAGACTAGAAAGAAAATAGTATATTATGAGATGAAAAAAGACAAAATGAAAGGCAGAAAGTCCGCTTTTAAGTATCATTTTCTTCCCTATAAAACCCATGTTCTAAGTAGAAATGTTTGTTTGTTTTTTCTAAGAAATGACAGAGACCACTGAATAAAACAAAAGCTATTTTGGCTTCCCCACATTCTCACATCTTTTTTAAAATATAGCAATAAATGTAAAAAGTTGTTTTGAAACAAATTATAAACTATTTAAAATAAGATGAGAAAATACAGTAAAAATATGCTTCTGGACATAAATTACACACAGCACATATGTATTACATGACAAAAATGCCACACTGAAGCATTGTCACAATTCATCCTCCATATGTCCAGTATGTCGAAGAACATATAATTATCTTACAAACACAAATAAAGAAACATTGCCAATTATTTCAAGCATACATTGATTTTTTTCATGAATCAATTATTTCAGAAGCACTTTACCAATCAACAAAAAATAATAAATAACAATTCAAAATTTATATTGAAGTGTTCTGAACTGGAATATATACATTACAACGAGTTGGCATTAGTCTGCTTTTGCAATCTGCTTTTCATCTCTCTAGAAAATAAATTGCTCCTGCATAAACAATATTTCAGTAACTGACAGAGTTGGCAGCTATGCTGAGGACAGCAGGGATATTAGCAACCATGACTGATAACAAAATTGGAGGTTGCAGAAAGAAGAAAAAGTATACATTCAAATTTAAGAAATAGCTGTTATACTTCAGATTCCTTTTAAAAATGTGGGATGACATATTGAGGTCACCACTGATTAAAAAGATAAATCTGTAAGGGAGCTTTTCACCTCCTGTGAAATCTTCAGAGGAACCACTTGGAGACTCACTGGCCTACACCTTCCTTCTGTGGACACACCACGGTGCCTACAGCTAAATTCCTCTAAGCTGGGCTTGCCCATGGATGGCATGGCTAATTAGTGAAGGAAGCTGAAGACTCAGTCCTCCTTGGTGTAATGCCTGTATGAAAAGCAGGGAAGCGAGCTCTCTTACATCAAATCTACCAGAGCAGAGCTGAAAGAGCAACTTGGTGATACTTTGATGTGGAACTCTCAGTTTAATACCATCTAAGTTTTCCTCACCAATTTCCTCTAAACTATATTTACTGGGACAGCCTACTGAATATCGCCTTTCAGTTAAATGCATAACAAAACTATTCTAGCATAAAAAAGATGAACATATTACATTTCCTGAGCTGCTTTCTCATAACATTTTCCTCAGAAATTTTTATTATGTACCTTGTCTTGAAAAGGAGATGGTCTACTTATTATTAGAGTGAAAAACAATACACTTCTCTGGTATGCCAATAGAAAGCTCTCCTTTCTGTAAGTTTGTAGAAATTTTAGTTATCTGCTTACATAAAAAGGAAATGTTCACATTCAGACTGTCTAGCAGAGACTACTGGCTGTCCCTCAGGACCTAGGCATCCCTCCTTCTTACCAACCCCTGAGTTTACCTGGGAACGTGACACCTCACCAACAGCTTCCTTTGCTGTTAAACGTCCCCATGTGACTACATTCTCTCTTTCAGGAAGTAATGTAAGTGATGAGGACAAGTTCCAAGCAGTGCCCATACAAAGGAAAAAAAATAACTTCCTCTTCCTTTCCTCCCTTCCTAATTTTCATGCCTTTAAAAAGGGCAACCAACTCAGAGAGGGCGACCATATGGCCTGTTTTGCCCAAGACACTCACATTTGCTCCTGTTGTTCCAGGGTCTTGTAGTCCCCCTAAGACCATTGGATGGAAATTGTATTGAGGGTGGCCAGCTACAAAACAGAGGGAGCCCCTGCTACTTTGGCCTTTGCTAGAGCATGTAAAAGGGCAGATGATATAAAATTAACAGAAAAAAAATTAGAAATATTTGTTAAATGTTAGAATAATACACAATTATTTCCTTCCAGGTGTTTAAAATCTACTGAGATGTTGAACATTTAAACAAATAATTTTAATCAAGGCAGGACCAAAAAAAAAAAAAGGTTTAGAAACTTTAAAAAGCCAGTAGTTCTTTTTCTTCCTTAGGAAACCCAAGAAGGCATCTTACATGAGGTAGCACCTGGCCTTGCATAATAAACATTGAGTGAGCCTTTCAAGAGCCTTTCCAAAGGCAGCACAAAGAGTTCTAGGTAAAGAGATTAGCAGAGCAAAGATATAAAGGTATGGATGACATGTTCTAGAAATGGGAGAGAATAGAGTATAAAGGCTTTTCTTACATCCTACCCACCTGACACTCTATACTCTCCTATTTCTAGAACATGTCATTCATACCTTTATATCTTTGCTCTGCTAATCTCTTTACCTAGAACTCTTTGTGCTGCCTTTGGAAAGGCTCTTGAAAGGCTCACTCAATGTTTGTTTGCTGTTCTGAGAAGTTTGGAATTTATTCTACAGAAAACATGAAGCTACTGAAGGTTTCCCCAAACCTGCCCAGTCATGGACAGAATGACTCTAAGAGAGACAGTAGTGTCCATATGTACAGGACATGTGACTAATTAGATATGGTTAACGAAAGGAAGGAATATGTAGTGGGATATTTTATATAACTTATGCTGGTTTCCACTCCATTCTCTGTTATCTCTTGGCCTTTTCTTATCCCTACTCCCCTCCTTCAGCCAGCTAGATTATTCTTTGCTTCTGAGTTTCAAAAACCAGAGCCTTGAGAAACTCAAACCTTCAGGGAATATCCCATTATGTAAACACACCCAAGATTCCCCTGGACTGGGGAAAAGAAAATTAGATTATTATCCATCCAAATCTAGACACTAATTGGTCCCTGAGAAATGCACCCTGAGCTGTGACTATCCCCAGAACTTCCAGAAAATTGTATGAGATCCGAGAGTAGAAGAGCCTATGGGCCTTTTCTTAGGTAGAAGAACTTAGGGAATCACCAGATGAGAAACAGATCTCCGTCAACTCTAAGAGTTCATCATTACTCAGCCTGGGCAAAAGCAGCTGAATGATTCCCATGCCTAAGAGTACAGAGAAGTAGCAGAGAGAAGTGGTAGCTTGGCCAGGACCTTCCAAACAAGGGCTGGGACTTTGTCAGGTAACCTGCTTGTGCCACTGACCAAAGACCTGACAAGAGGATGGGTATGACCACAGATGCAGCATTACCTGCAGCACAGTGAGTCAGGTAATATATCCTGCCACCACCAGGCACTTACAGAAGCCTTCAAAAACCTAGATTCAACTCAGGAGGACAGGAGAGTGAAACCTTAATCAGAGAACAATTTTCTGCCACTCCAGAGAAATAGTTGCTCAGAATAGAAATTAAGTTCAATTGTATTAAAAGAAAATGTTAAGAATTTTTGCCCACTTTCATTTTAGGAACCATGGGCAATATCAGATTGCCACATAACGTCTCTGAAATCTCCAGCCCAGGAGACTTGAAAAGATGCTAGTACTGTGATAGGTAATACAAATGGAGAAGAAGAAAATTACTAGCCTAACACAATTTTTAAAAATTTTGTCCCAATTAATGATGAGAATAATTTACTTAAGAAATTACTCTTCTTAATTGCTTTTTCAATTTCTTCTGTGAAAGACTATTGGTTATATTTTCCTCATGGACATTTCCTCTAAGTCAAATTAAATGGGAAAAAAGTTAATTAAATGATTTAACAAATTAAAATTTCATAATTAAATTAGAAGTTATAGTAAACCCCAAAATTAAGTTAAAATAAGAGCCAATGTCGGGGCGGGAAGAAAAAAAATGGCCAATGAAATTGCAGGGTCCCAGGGGCCCCCCAAAGTTTCACTGAAAAATCAACTGACAAAGGCAGAGTAATTGGAGAAAAGACAGAGAAATTTAATGTGTGTTCACAGAAGGCTTCAGAATGAAGACCCAAAAATACAGAGGAAATTGTCCATATTGGTGCTTATGTTTAACAAACTATAGACAGCCATATAGAAATATGATTGGACAAAAGGGATGATCTAATGCTAATAGAAAGAGTGAGGAAACCCAGCAAGGCCTGTCTGTCTAGATTCTTCTTGGCTTCTCTGAGCAGGCATTCCTTCCTTCTGAGCATGGGACAGGACCCTCTCTGAAATGAGTCTTATGACCTACAGTCAAACGAGGTAGGTTAGAAATTTCTCTGTGGCCAGTTTTTACATAGAGAAAGGTGAAAGGAAAGTCAGAGTAATATATTTAGGTTTTATGGTTGGCTTTGGGGAAAAGAGGCTCTGGTTTCTATGACCCCCTTTGGGGAGGAGGGATTCTAGTTTCTGTGGCTAGCCTCAGAGGAGACTAGGACTAAGAGACAGGAAGACAGCGGAAGACAGGAGAAAAATTTTGCTTCTCAGGCTGCTTTGGGGGGCCTTCATTTTTAGGTATTATTTTCTGAGCCCCATCAAAATTTAAAAAATATGATAAAAATTTAAAAACTATCCTTGAAAAATGCCCACTTTTTATTAAATGTTTTCTGTTTAGATTAATTACTAGTATTGTAATAATGTCTTATATTCAATATGATATTTCAGCAGCACTAATAATTAAAGCTTATAAACTAGCATGGAACCTAACCACCACTTATATTATTTTATTGTATTAATAAAATATATATTCCATGTGCCAAACTGGCTCACCAAGTAATTTCAAGGAAATTGAAGAGGAAAAGTAGAATTGAGGCTGTGAAAGAATGAAAGGAAGGAGGAGGAAAAACAAAAGAGGAGGAAGGATAAAAAGGGACAAAGGAAAAAAAGGGAGATCCTTTCCATCTAAATGTGACTTTAGCAATAGGAAAAATAAATCTTGCCCAAATTCTCTATGTCCATCAAAATTTATACTGCCCCAGCCAATCAGTGAGCATGCCCAGTTTAGCAATGTCCTGTTGTCGGCTTTCAGTCTGAAATGTCAGTTCTCAGTGCACTCATGGCCAAAGAATGACCAGACACACCAAAAATCAGGCAAACACGAAAATGAGCTTTATTGAGGAGAGAAAGATAGGATTATAGAGCATGATACATACACCACAGATGATGACTGGACCCACTGTCGCAGCAAAAGGAAAGCCAAACGAAGGGGCAGAAAAGAGATTGGTTATGGTCCTCAGTCTTGTTTTATAGCACCCAGATTGGGACATCCTGTGGCTCAGACATCACCATGGAACCACTTTGATTGGACAATTGGGAGTTGCATTGACCTGAGTCTTAACTATGCATGTGCATTGTTCTAGTTCAATTTCCGAATTTTACGGACCTACGATGCTTGGCCCGTGGGCTAGAGAGTCTTGTGCATTCTTTTGCAGCTGGCGAGCTGAGTTATGATTGGCAGATACATAGGGTGTTCCCTCCTCCCCCAAGTTTGGCAGTCGCTCAAGAGAGGATTAGGGTGGGACAGGACCAAGATGGGGGCCTGGGGCCCATCCTTATCCTTCTTCCCAGGTGGGGCATTTGCACCAAAGCAACAGCACCCACTTTCATCCCTAGGAGACCCATAATCCCTCACTATCTACCTAACACTTTACCTTTATATGAAGTAGGCAATGGAAGAGGAAGAGTCAGCAAAGTTGATGGAATATAATCTCCACACAAACATCACAGCTGTTTGGGCCCCTTAGCGCCTCAGGGAAGTCGGGGTGGAAGCACAGACTTCTAAGAGATTAGTGGGTTGGGGGGGATGGGTTCCAAGGGTCTGTATCCTTTAAGAGCAGGTGTTCCTTGGTATTTTTTCATTTTCAGTAACCTAGGAAACACTCTACCCATTTCCACTAAAACAATCAATATCAAGGCGATTGCAAGGAATGTTTTTATCATTGCAGATAGTTATCTTTTAAACCCTGAGCACTTTAAAAGAACCAACGTTAAAAGCATAATCTACAAATTTCAAGTATTTTATATTTTCTAACCCTCAATAAAAACTAGCACACAATTAAGTTATTATTCTTTTTTATTTCCAGAGGGCTGAATATTTTTAAGTACCTACTGTGGTACTTAAAGAAAGGGTATTTAGTAACCAAAATGTTTAAAAAAAAAAAATTTATTGGGTGTCGGGCGGGGGGAGGGGGGAGGGGGATGGGTATATACATACATAGTGAGTGTGATGTGCACCACCTGGGGGATGGACACGCTTGAAGCTCTGACTCGAGGGGGGAGGGGAGGCAAGGGCAATATATGTAACCTTAACAATATTTGTACCCCCATAATGTGCTGAAATTAAAAACAAGGGTATTTAAAACAGAATTAAGATCTGGTTTGTAGTTATTTTGAAATCATACTACTTTTTTCTTTTTTCTTCCATAAACCATATGATTTACTAAGTTAATGAACATAATTCAAATATAGTAAGAAGTTCTCACACAAACAGGCAATTTTGACCCTATTAATTAAGCCTACTTTTCAGTGCATTCAAAATTTGATTTTACTCATGCTCCCTATAAAAAAACAAAGAAATATTTTATTTTTATTTTAGTTCATTATGCAATTGCACCATGAATTCTTCGAAAGAAAATAAGATATGCTTCAAAATTGAAGACAAGAATGGAAACACAGCAGATAATTCATTTGCAAAGAAATAGTCAATCTAGTTGGAGCTCAGAAAAAAACACCCCAGGGTACGAGACTTTGGCATACTGAGTGCTTTGAGCTAAAGGAGAACCAAGGTCTCTATGACCTTCTCCTGCCGTCCAGTCTCTCCCCCATCTTTCTCCCCTAGAGCACAGGAAGGGGCTTTCTCCGAACTTCCCTTATCTGCCTGAAGATAGATCCATCAAAAAAGAACTGAACTGTCATGAGTCCCCTCCTCAGGAATCTCAACAACCGGGAGGTTAACCACAAGCATCACATCCAAACTGTATCACAGATTATCACCTATTCATCTTCCTCCAAAATCGGTACTTTCCCTAAATTTCCTAGATCCTCCCTCCCCCTCTCCCTATGAAGAAGATATATAAGCTTCTAAATTTCACTGGGCTACTGGGTACTCAATTTTCTTTCCTGTGATGCCTCCATGCACATAATAAATGTGTATGCCCTTTATCCTGTTAATCTATCTACTATAAGTTTATTTCATAAATTCAAATATCAAACTTTCAGAGGAAGAGTTTTCTTTCCCCTACAATGTCAATGATTTAAGTCCCCAAAAACTTACAAGAAATTTATTTTCAGGATTTTTTTTCCCAGTCAGATGGAAGAAAAAAGAAGGACGTACACTAGACTCTTGAACGATGCGAGGGTTATGGGCACTTCCCCCCGCGCAGTCAAAAATCTGCTTATAACTTTTGACTTCCAAAAAGCTTTACTAATAGCCTACTGTTGACTAGAAGTCTTACTGACAACAATTAATTAACACGTATTTTCTATATTATATGCATTATTATATACTATATTTTTACAGTGAAGTAGGCTAGAGAAAAGAAAATGTTACTTTAAAAATCATAAGAAAATATATTTACTATTCAGTAAGTGAAAGTAGATCATCATAAAGGTCTTCAAGCTCACGGTCTTCACATTGAGTAGGCTGAGGAGAGTTGGCTTTCTTGTTTGTTGTCTGCCTCTCCCACTAGAAAGAGCTCCATGAAGAGGAGCTCTTTGTGTCTGGCTTGATCTTCTTTGTAGTCCGGCTGGTAGCACAGCACAAGGCCTGGCACATAGTGTGTGGTCACTAGAAGTGTTTGCTGAATGAATGAACTGGCAAGATGTAATCATTACAGAAGACGGGCTCTGTGGAGTGATGGAGAACCAGTTGTCAAGTGCCCCTGAGGATGAATGGCAAGCAGGAGGGCACTGAGCGGATAACCCAGCTGTCCATCTGGTGTTTGGAAGATGAACCAACCCTATAGGACTGAGAAGACCCCTTAGGTTCCTGGACAGTTAGGGAGAGTGGAGAGGAAGGGCTTTAAGAAGGGGATAGGACTGCTAGTCAGAGCACGTGGATCTCATGTAATTAATTGGAAAAATGAAAAGATACCATATACGCAGCTCATGCTGGTGAAGCCATTCACATTGCTTACATTAACACATTAAAATATACAAAGTAAATGCTTCTTTATGCATCAACCCCGTATCTGCTGTTGTTAATTAATGCAGAGTGGTTACACAGAGCAACGCACAGATCTGAAGCTAGAAAGCCGGATTTACATCCCCATTCTACCACTTACCAGCTGTGTGACTTTGGGCAAGTTACTTAACTGCTTTGTGTTTTGATTTGTACACTTATAAAATAGACATATTAATAGTTCCTATATCATAAGAGCTGTTTTGAGTGTGAAATGAAAATAATCAGAATAGTGCCTGTTACATTCTGAGTTCATTATGTTATCTAGTAGTTGCAGAAGTAGCCGTGGTAGTCCCTATAGTGGTGGTAGTGGTAGCAACAGTAGTAGGTAGTAGTAAAATGATAGAGGTGCAGCCCATTATGATTGTTGTATAGGTCAAGAAATTCAGATTTAGTTCAGTGCCAAGAAGTGTCAAATACAAGGTACTAAATTAATATTGAATTGACTTGCACTCACAATGTTTCCTATCATACTGCAAGATGATTTGATTTGACACAATTGATTTTTCTTCAAGAAGTAAGTGAATCAGCAGATTTGTAGTCCCTGTCATTGCCAAACTGATTCTAAGTAATTCATGCTCAACTTTGGCCCACAAAAAGTATCAGCAGGATATCCATATTTTTGAGTGTGTGAATGTGTGTGTGCAAAAATGATGTGCTTTAGACTGTGACTCTGTTGCAAAAAAGACATGAGAATTTTATTCTTTTAGGAAACAGTGGGAAAACAGTGAACAGTCCTCAAAAAAAAAAGCCATAGTATTCATAAATCAAGATAATCATTTTTTTAGGGAGGGAGTTACTGGGTTTTCACTTATTACCAATGTTTTCAATGCTTCCTCTTCAAATATGAGTAAGAGAGAAGCTCTCATGTAGCATTTTAGTTGATTTACAATTGATTCATCCAGTGGTTCTTCACATATGTTATCTAAGGAAACTGGAAGAAGCATGGAAAACTGGTTTTATCTCATAATCTGCATCAAAATCAGCTCCAGAAACAGAGCTAACCTCCAAGTTCAAAAGTGAGACCAATTATTTAATTATCCTGGGGGAATCAGGAGAAAGTGCTATAAAAGAAGAGGTTTTCAGCACAACAAAATAAGTGAGCCATCTTCAAATTAAAACAGAATGTGTTATTTTTAAAAATAGCCTGAAGGATTATTTTCCATCTATGAAATAAAACACACATCTAGTGAGCAATATGAAGAATGTTAAATGGAATAAGGTTGAAAACTCAAGACCAACACAGAGCATTATCTACAACTTATACTGTAAGAAGACAAGTAGTGAGGAAGCAATGCTGACTACCTCTTAAACTGTCAGATTCTTGCACTTCTAGAACTTTCTAAAAAATAAAATTTCAGACACACATAGGAAAGGAAACATCCTCCAACTCACTCCTGTGCCTACATCTGAGTGAAATTCACAAACAAAGAGCATTTTTGACAATTAAAATATATAAATTAAGTTCCTTTAAGCATAGGTATAGTTATCCTTTAAGCAACAACTAATTATATTAAATTAATTTTTTAAAGTGAAATATAGGAATATTTATGTTTGTTGCCCCTTACTAATTCATCAAACAGTGGTTGAATCTCCAAATGTATTGTGCCCAGGTCTTAATTTATAAAGGTGACTGAATGATAACACAGAGAAACTAATGCCATTGAAAGAAGGATTTTAATACTCATAGTTGTCCCAGAAACAAGATGCACAGCAGGCCACACAGGACCACATGGGGAAGACACCAGGGTGGTCAGGAGGCAGAAGACAACAGCAAGGGGAAGGTTTAGGCCACTGCCTTTATTGGGGTTTCCATGGGAAAGGCAAGGCGGGGTAAACAGTTTAGGACTGGCTAGTTTGAATAATCCCCGGGCAAGGTGCCAGACAACTAGGAGCAAGGCACCTTGACTTGGGATTATTAAAGCACAGGAATATTGCCTCCTGGGGCATTTGGACCAGAGAGAGGAGGTGTGACTCTGGATTGGTTAATTCATATCTCAAAGACATGCTCCTGGCTGGGCCTTTTGTTGTTAATTGGCTAGCCCTAGGAAGGGCAGTGTCTCCCCAGCCAGGAAGATTTTTTAAGATGTCAAAACATCATAATATGTTGTTCTAATTATAGAAAAATGAAAAATACTTACAATATACCAATTCAAACCTAATATCTTATTAGTTATATCCAATATTTTATTATTTATGGCAACTTATTTTCCTTAATCTAAATCCATTCACATATACATAAAAGTATACATTTGCATTTTTGTGGCAATGAAAATATTATAAAAGTGGAAAAGTGAGAATCAGTGTTTTACCTGACAATAATGAGATAAAAAGCACAGAAACTCCTTAAAGAATTAATAGGTCCCTGTCAGGAATAGCTGAGAACAAATGTAAAATGCAAAGGAGAAATGTCTTCTAGAAGTAATGCAACAAGAAGGACCTGGAAATTGGGTTTGGGAGGTCGAGATGGTGCCGAGAATCAACAGGCATACACTTGCGTGACCAACCTCTACTTTCACTTCCAAAATGAACCAGGAAATTTCTCTGAGTCTGTAGCAGGGTTTGAAGTTAGGATAGATAATATGGGATAGGGAAAGAAAGAACAGTCATGAGCAAGGCTCTGAAAACCAACAGCCAGGGTTTAAATTCAGTCTTCACCGCTTAGTAGCTAGGTGACATTGTGTGAGCAGTTTCCTAATTTCCTAAATGGGAATAATGATAGAACCTTACACATAACATAGAAAGCTGCTATTATTACAAAATGACATAATCCATGTGGAGCACTAGGGATAGTACCTGGCATATATAAAATGCTTAAATATGAGCTGTCGGTAATATTATTATTTAGCCCATGTTTACTGAACATCCTTAACTTGCTAGGCTCTTTTCTAGGTGGTAAGGATATAGCAGTCAACAACTATTAATAAATATGTAATCATGTTCAGGAAGTGTTAAGTGCTATGATGAGGGGGAAAAGTAGGTTAGGGAGGTCAAGGGAGCCAGAGTAGTGGTAGGAGAAATGGCAAATAAAATTGGAAAGGGGACCAGGTGCCAAATTATGTGAGGTCTTGAGAACCATGATAAGGACTTTGGACAATATTCTATCCATTGGAAGACTGAAAGTCAGGGAATAACATGATCCAGTGAACCACCTGAAAAATCGTTTTGGCTGCCGCTGTATAGGTGTGAGGGAAAAATGCAAGCTCCCCACCACACAAAGAGGAACACTGTGCTGTGCTAGCTGCGAGTGCTCAACAAAATTGCTACAACATAGATTAAGCAAGTGCCATGATAACTACTGGGCACAGGAAAAGTGCCCAGCTCTTTCTCGGATGCCTCAGCACTTTCTTACCTTGAAGCTTATACTGGCCCTGACTGCTTTTGAACTACTTTAGCTTTCCTATAGTGCCCTTTAGCTAACTGTAATACCAAAATCCCCACCTAGTGGAGATTTGAGTATCGTTAACATAACATGGGTTGTATGAAGGTACATGATAATACCTGAATACAAACTAGGCAGTACTGCGCCTGCCTGGTTTGTTTCACTGTGAACAAGCAATGGTACAATGTAAAAGCTCTGTGCCACTCACTGGGAAAGGATTTAAGGCAACACCACAGGACAGGCAAATAAAGATTTTGCATGCAAGAAAGCTCCTGTGGAAAAGAATTCCTGTGAGGTCCTCAGCAAGAGCCCTTGTGACTTACCTTTTATAAACTCTTCTAACTCACCAAGCTGGACATGTCGGAGTCATTCTTCGGCCTCTCAGCTCCCTCTCAGTTTGGGGGACAGTTTTTCTATACTATCCCCAGATTTTCCCAAAACAGTAGGGAATGGATTGTAGAGGGGAAAGAATGGAAACAGGAAAGCCAGATTGGTTAGGGCTAAAATTACTCAGATGAGAGATAACAGTGGGTAGGACTAGGGTCAGCTGGTAGTGGATACGGTAAGAGTGATTGGATTTAGGGTATCTTTTGATTGGTAGAGCTGAAAAATTGGGGGGAGGGGCACTGAATGTGAAGTGTAACAGATTGAGAGGAATCAAGGATGACTTCAAACAAACGAGTGCTGCTGCCCAATATTGAGATGAGGCTAGCAGAGAAATGGAGAGAATTTGGAGTAGAAATCAAGAGTTTTCAGTGGGGCATAATATTCCTGTGATGCTTAGCAGATATCTAAATGGAGATGTAAGCAGGCAGTTAGACATACGAGTTCAGAGTGCAGGGTAGACGTAAGGGCAGAGACATGAATGTGGGTGTCATCAGCACTTGGATAATGTGGACAGCCACGGCACGAGTGAGATCACCTGAGGAGTGACCATGGCTGGAGAGAAAGGAGGGTTGAGGGCTGAACCGTTTCCTTCTATTTTATCAGTGGAACAAAAAACAAAAGTATCAGGTGGGCAACAAGAGTGTGAGGGAGGTGGTGGAGGTTTGAAGAGAGGAAAAGATGGGAGATAGGTATGTGAGAGAGTAGGAGAATTAATCAGTGAAAGAAAAATAACAGAATGGCTGAGCAGTGTTGAGACGCCACATGAGGTTTGTGGTCACAGATTTTAAGTGAGACTAGTCAGGATTTAAGAGCATTTTTCTCCAGCCATCTTCAGAGGCTCAGGTTCAGGGGCACAGCTAACCAAGAGTTAGATTTAGCCGGGGTCGCGGTCTTGCACAATGAGTTTCACTAAGGGCAGGAGGACAGGTATGCTAAGGATCTGTACAAGAGAGTGACTACAATCAGAACCTTGTAATCCAGGCCAAATAGTGAGGGAAGTGAAGTGGTGGAGTTGATGGGTGGGCGGTGCTACAAGTAGGGCAGAATTAGTAGAGTGGGGATTTTAGAGAAAGAGAGCTCCCAAAATAGGAGATAGGAATCAGAAAGTAGGATGCCTAAAATTATGATTATTTCTAACAACATATGGATATTTTTCAATTGCCTCTATAGCATCCATTCCCTCCTATTATAACAAAAGAAATCTTAAGGAAATTCTGTTATGTGTTGAATTGTGTGTCCACAATATATATATATTGAAGTCCTAACCCCCAATACCTGCAAATATTATTTTATTTGGAAATAGATCTTTGCACATATAATCAAGTAATGTGAGGTCACTAGAGTAGGCCCTAATCCAATACGACTAGTGACATCATAAGAAGAGGAAATTTGGACACAGACACATGAGGGAGAATGGCATACGCTGATGAAGGCAGAGATTGGAGTTAGGCAGCTGCAAACCAAAACATGTCAAGGGCTCGAGGCAATACCAGGAGCTAAGAGACAGGCATGCAACAGATTCTCCCCTAGAGCCTTCAAGAGACCCTACTGATACCTCGATTTTGTACTTCTAGCCTGCAGAACTGCGAAAGAATACATTTCTATTGTTCTAAGCCACCAGTTTGTGGTATTTTGTTACGGTATCCCCAGCAACTTAATACACCCCCTCCTCCTTGTCGGCCAATTCCTTTGGGTAAGATAAAACTCACTGATAGCTCAAGGAGTAGGCTTTGATCAACACAATCCACCTCCCTGGTCATGTGATGGCTTCAGGGATAAACATGAGACTCAACAAAAGCCTATAGGACTTGAGGAGGTATTTGACTTCTAGGAAGGAAAAGACTTCTTTTCTTGAGTTGCTTTCAAAACTGCCTTTTTAGTGGGATGTGAAAAAAGAATGCTTCAGTCCTGGAAACTGGTACAGCCATCTTGCAACTCCAAGGGGAGCACCTTCCATACATTGGTGTCCAGGTCAAGGAAAGACTGGAAATATTGAGGAAAAGAAACTTCTTCTGCCCTGGATCAAACCATTCCTAAAACTTTACCTAGAAGTCTCAGTTACATGAATCAATACATTCCTTTTATTATTTGTCACTTATTTATTATTTATCATACATTTTCTATTTTATACTACATTATTTCTTAATATTATTGAAGACTTTTCTGTTACTAACAGAAAAGCAACCATATAGATCTATATCTGATCTCACTGGCCTCTTAGACACATCAGCCCAGACCTAACCTATATCCAAACCAAGCCCTCCTCAGCGGTCCAGTCAGCTTCATTAAAATTTACAAGACAGGTTTCTTCCTGAACTGGAGGACCCTGACCTCCTTTTTCTTAGAGCATTTACTTTAGAAAACTTTCCATTGTAAATTTTTTGTCTTCTCCTTTGAGAAGTAAATCTTTTTAAAAGCCAGTTTTACAACCCAGGAATGTCTTTCACAAGGGCCTGGGGACCTTCGTTTACAACATAACCATTGAAGCCCATAGTGCCCTATCTCCTGGTCTCTGAGAAGGGAAGAAGCCCAACTTCAACAATGAGCAATTAGCAAACACAGGTGGCCTAATCTCATTGACAAACCACTAATGTCCTCCAGTGCTTTCCACCAGCCCACCCTGATGCTTAAAAAACCTTTGTGCCTTTTTTCTTCCAGGGGAGCTGAGTTCAATCTCTCTACCGTATTGCAATAGCCGTGAATAAAGTCTTCTTTGCCTGTTTGACTCAGTCCAGTGACAACATCTCAGAATCTCCTCTTTTTCATATTCCACTTTAGAAAACCAGGCACTACAGAAAATATTCAATCCTTTCATAATAAAAAGTGTTTTGCTAGTATACCTTTCGCCTGACATTTCCCTGAGAAGCACACAATCCCAGCTTGTTTCCATGAGGCGAGTGGCTTCAGTCTTTCACCCAGAGAAAGGGCCAGTGTTCCCAGAATGAGTAATGCCAGCAGTACTTTCCCACTGCACCTTGTTTGGATTTTCTCCAGTTCATTTTATGCTCTGCATTTCCTTCTTCTGGCTCTGTCCACTGCCTTTTGCTCTTAGCCCCAAAGCTTTCCCTGTCTCCCAGAGCCAGGTTTCCCTTCCAAGTCAGACCACCTGAAGATCTTTTCCTTGTTTATAGAAAGATAATCAGCTACATCCTCTCCCACCGAGTGGGGCAGACTACTTCAAACAGGAAATGTGTTTGAAACTTGCTAAGGCAGCCTGATTTAATTGTTAGGAAAGCATGCCTGGAGGTCAAAAGCATTGGTCTATTTCATTCTGAAGTATTTCTTTTGACTGGACACAAGGCTCTAGGTGAAATTCTCAGCCAAAAAAATCTTTTCTTTTCTGCTTTGTTTTTATTTTGTAATACTAACATATAACCAACTAAAAATTAGGAATCAGTGTTTCAATTTCCGTTTTGCTACAATGACATGGGAAGCCCTAGCACTGATCAAGAACTGAAAAGAGAGAATACAATTAACCTTTAACTTCCTTGTTCCCCAGGCCCCATCCTCCCACCTGGTTATCTGAGTGCTCTGTTTCTATTTAGACTCCCCACAATTATTCCAAGCTCCCACCCAGAGTGTCCGAACTTCCTTGAAGAAATCATGGGAAAGAATAATATAGGACAGATCCTCCTCAGATCTAAGGAACCTCATGCTGGGATTGTGGATAGAATCAGATGCGTTCTCTACTTTTCTCCCCGGAGGAATACCGCAGCAGCTCAGCAAGGGTGGCTTCCAGTGTCTCTCATCTCACTGTCAGAAAGTCGGAAGAGCTCAGCCCCACTACTAGCGCTAATGAGGGAGCCACTAATGGCTTTTATGAATGACGGTGATATGACCAGATTCTTGTTGCACTGTGGAAATGGTCTAGGAAGGGATAGTAATTGACTAGGAAAATCAGTTACTATGGTAATTTGCAGTCCAGACAAGGGATGAAGGTTGTAGTAATGGTGGTGGTGGTACACAACTAGATTTATAAATCTTTAGTCAGAAAAATTGCTAGAAAGCCAGGTGCAGTGGCTGATGCCTGTAACCCCAGTACTTTGGGAAGCTGAAGCAGGAGGATTGTTTGAGGCTAGGACTTCAAGACTAGCCTGGGAAACATAGCAAGACCCCCCATCTCTACAAAAAATAAAAAATGTAGCTGGGCATGGTGGCATGCATCTGTAGTCCCAGCTACTCAGGAGGCTGTAGATGGAGGATGGCTTGAGCCCAAGAGTTTGAGGCTGCAGTGAGCTATGATTGCACCACTGTACTCCAGACCAGGCAACAGAGCAAGGTGCTATGTCTAAACAAAAAGAAATAAATCACTAGAACTAGAATGTGGTGATTGATTGGATATAAATGGGAGGGGTTTGGGAGTTGGAGATTTTAAGAATGACACTCAGGTTTCTCGTTGAAGCAACAAGGTAGAAAATAACAGCTGACATCCTTGATATTTTCTATTTGTCTAGCACTGTTCTCAGCCTTCTATATATAGTCCTATTAATACAGTAGAATTTTGAGGTAGGTAGGACTGCTGTAATTCGCATTATACGAATTAGGAAACTAGAGCATAGAAGATAAATAAGCTGCTCCAAATCACCTAGCCGGTAAATACTGGAACCAATATGCATGGCCCACTCCTCCACAGCCCATGCTCCTAACTTCTGTAACATTCACTGAGAAGAGTGTTTCACAGATAAGATGTTGAGTTTGGACAGGCTGAGTTTCAAGTACTCTGGAGACATCCTAGGAGAGATGTTACTGAAGTCATTGAAATATACCGAACTCAAACTCAAGAGTGAGGACTAGTTGGAAGGCAGAGATTTCAGTCATTAGCATGTAGACAGTAATTGAAACCAAGAGGTAGATGGGATTGTTTGCCCAAGGAGAGTATAGAAGTAGAGTAAAGGTCCAAGACTGAGCCCTGAAGAATATTAATATTTTAAGGGTGAGTAGAAGAGGAAGAGTTGACAAAGTGGGTAGAAGGAGCTTTCTGAGAGGTAGAAACAAAAGCTGGAGAGTGGGGTGTCATGAAAAGCAAGAGAAACATGATCAACAGTAATATATGCTACTGGAAGAAAAGTGAGAATTTTCAAGTGTCCACTGTTTCCTATGTGAGAGAACTAAGCCCGTGTAAAGGCTGGCAGAGGAGGATGGGTGAAGATAAAGGGGAGAGGAGACAAGCGGCAGGCCAGGCCTGTGGCCGTGTTTGCTGGAGGGGCTGGTTTCAGAGCACAGGTGGAGGAAGATCCTAGGTTGGAAGTAGGACACCTCATCCTTTATCAGAAAAGGGAAGGAGGATTGCGTGGGACAGTTATAAGGAGATTTCCATATTTGATGGCTAACATTTTGCCTAATGGTTTCTGCTTCTTCCATAAAGATGAAAAGCTATCAGTCCCATCTCATGCCAATGCCCCTTGATTTTCCAAATCAGTGGTTCTCAAATTCTTTTGTTATTGATGATCCCAAACAGCTTTTATTTATGTGACTTATATCTACCTATATTTACCATATAGGAGATTAAAACTGAGACCTTTAAGAATATTTATTATTTTATTTAAAATAAAAGTAGCAAAGCTGCTATATGTTAACATAAAACCATATTTTATAAAAAAATACCTTCCAGACCAAAAAAAAATAACTTAGTGACAAGATTGACACTATTCTACATGTTTTTGCAAATCTCTTTAATACTAAGCTTAATATAAGACAGCTGGATTCTCAAATCTGCTTATGCATTCAGTCTGTTGCAATATGCTGTTTTGGTTGACATATATAAAGAAAACCCAGCTCATACAGATGTATACTTGCAAAAAAAGAAGCATTTTACTAGTCTTGCTAGACAATTATGGATATTATTTGACATCACCAAAACTGGACAAGTGGTAGTTTCTGAAATATTAGTTGCAATGAGGAATCTGAAATCATATCGATGTACTTTTCATATTCTATTACATTAAAAACCATTGATCTATCTTGCATCCAGTCCTATTAGATTATGTAAAGATAGGAATAAATTTCACTAAATGGCCTCCCTTGGATCAACACTCTACAATTAGATTATGGAATTGGAGGTACTGGCAGAGACACAAACAAGATGCCAATGACAGACAAGAAATTAGAAATAGCAGAACAAAGTACATGGTTTGGAATGAGAATGAGTAGCAGATCCTAGATATATTACAAGAGGTGGAAGATAAGCTGCAATAGTATTATGGGTTGATTTGTTTCCCCCCTTCAAAAAGATATGTTAAAGTACTAAGCCTGGTACCTGTGAAAGTGACCTTATTTGGAAATAGGTTCTGTGAAGATGGAATCAAGTTAAGATGAAGTCATACTGGAATAGGATGGGCCCCTCATCTGATGAGACTGGTGTTCATCTAAGAAGAGGAAAACACCATATGAAGAGAGTAACACACAGGGAGAATGCCATGTGACAACAGGCAGAGATTGGAGTGATGCAGCTGCAAGGCAAAGAATGCCAAGGAGTGATGGCTACCACCAGAAGCTAGGAAGAGGTAACGAAGAATTCTACCCAGTCTCAGAGGGAATATGACCATGTTAACACCTTGGTTTCTGACTCCTGGCCTCCAGACTGGGAGAGAATAAATTCCTTTTGTTTTAAGCTACCCAGTTTGTGGTACTTTGTTAAGTAAGGCAGGCCTAAGAAACTAATACAGATGGAGTGGTAGAATGTATTATGTTTCTAATTACTTATCCTTTCCAATAAGAGGAATCCTACATCACCAACTATTGCCATGTGACTTTCAGTACTTGACTGCGTGATTTGCTTTGGCTAATAGAACATGAACGGAAACAGAAGCTCTAAGAGCCTTCGGACGTTTCTGTTGCCTCTTTTTTCATTCTTGCAGAAGAATAGCAGGTCCCAGATAGGGACCGTTCCTTTAGCCTATGTGTAGCAGAGACACAACCAACTCATATCCCACATTAGCATCACTGAAACCTGTAGACATTCGGCGTCATTTATTATTGCAACAAAGCCTAACAAAAGCTATACCTAGGGTCTTAAATCAATTCAGACAAATTAATTCCTCTCCATCAGGACTAGTGTTTTTGATACCAGATTGGCATTATAATAATTAAAATAATTCTATTTATGAAGGCTACTACAGACATTGGCATTTAAAGTCTTTTTTTCATAATGCTCTAGTATTCTACTGCTTACTGCCAATTACCTCAGTTTCTTTACTATGTAAAATTTTAATAACGTAAACCTGGCTTACAGTTTTATTGAATTTATGAGTTTCCTATGTTATTAGTGTAATATTCTGATTCTGTTTCATATACACATAGAGCCAAGACAGTGTTACTTACCTTAGTTGTGGTGGGTACAGTGTACACGGGGGTGAAAGGTGAAAGTTATGAAAGGACCATAGGATAACTATATTATTTCATAGGCATATGACTGTAGCCAAATTTCCTAACTTCTTACAACTTAAGTTCTCAAATTTCTAATAGAAAACTAGTATTAGTTTCTCAAAAACGTAGTATTTGAGAAGAGGCACTAAGACCATTGAATGGATAGATTTTTAATATTATATTTTAAGTACAATCCTCATAAACTAAGCCAGTACTCATGAGAGGATGGATCAGAGGATACCATATATGACTTTTATTCATTCAATAAATATTTATTGAGAAACTTATATGCCAGCAATTCTTCTAGGTGCTAGAGATATAACTGTGAGCAAATATACAAAATCGTGCCCTTGTGGAGTTCACATTCCTGAATGATATGTCTATTTTGTCGTAAAATCTTGAGGGCAGATTGTAGTTGTTGCTAATTGGTACTGCTTCTTTTTTAAAAGTACATATATACTATCTTTTCTAATGTTATTCTAAGGCTCACATATTGCCTAATTTTTCAACAGTATAATAACTGTAATTGGTATCAATACCAATTCAGAATTACATTAGCAGCACTGATTTTACAATCCCCAAATGGGTATAATCAACAAAGGAAAAATGTTTACTGAACATTAGTTAGTCTGGAGACATAGATGATACTTTACCATTCATATAATGACAGACTTTACTTACAGACAATTTGAAGGAAATGTCAATCTCTTTATCCAAATGCTACAATAGTGCAATTAAAACAAGACATTTATCTTTGGATGTGTCTTCTCTCTCACTACTAATTCACTGGGTCATTAGCTCCAACACTGTGAATAGGTTCTCACTACCCCATTCAATTTAATTAGTGTACCAGATAATATATAAGAGCACACTTTGCACTGCAGCTAATAGTAGATAATGGCTCTTGAAAAGAGAGAGAAATTGCCTTACTCTGTGATGGCTACACAGGAAAAAAAAATGTGTGTGTGTGTGCATACACACACACACACACACAAGGTATCGACTCAGCTCTCTCACGAAGAATAAAGGTCTCATAATCTCTCTAGAAATTAAGGGTAGTCTCAAATTGGGATAAGTCATTGCCACATACATAAAGCAAATATGTCAAAAGGAGTTTTCTCTCTCTCTTTTTTTTTTGGTTCAATCACAGTAAACAGACACAGCATGGCATTAGCTGGCTTCTTGATAATTTCACATTTTTTGATAGTGTTCAAATCCAAATATTTAAGCAATGTATTATAATATTTTCTTGTAATGTAGGCTGTTACTCTGTAAATTTGCTCTCAAATATGAAATTGGATAATTATTGAAATCATATCCTTAACAGAAAAAGGAAGGTGTGTTTCTCACAGTGATGATGTTAGTTCTATACATTAAGGATTTAAGCTAACTCCTCTGCTTAATTCACTAACTCCTTAAATCTATCTAAAATCTGTATTTACAGGCAGTTATAGAAAATTGCCAGGATATACTGGCAACAGAGAACTTTCACATTCAATAAACATCAACTAAATACCAGCCATGTCCAAGGTCACACCAACCTCCACCCACCTGGTCCCTACTGCACTCTAAAGCTAAGTTCCAGGCATGTGTAAGACAGAATGCTAGGTCCTAGCACGAAGACTCTACCTGGGCCTGAGGTTTCTCAAGTTATAGTAAGAGAGACAGATAAGGGGTATCTTGAAGAACTAGAAAATGGTCTGACTATCCAAGAATTAGGCTTTGAAATCAACACAGGCCTTCATATCATAACAATTTCCTGTAGCACCATGCAACTACTGAATCAACAAGAGATGGAACAGATCAGAAATATATCGAATCTTCTTAAAATTGCAGAAAGGCTTCTAGGCAAGAAATGCATGATTAATTTAGGGTATTCTGAGAGAATCAAAATCTCAAATTAATGTCTAGGGTTATATTAATATTAAAATGGTGCTGCTAAGTTAATTTCTAAAGTGTTTCAGGAAGAGGTTGATTGTGAATGTGCCACTGTCCATAATTGTCATCCTAGAATAGGCTTTTAGGCAACCTCATTTAATTTAAATTAAGGTATTAACATAGGATAGAAGAATAGAAGAAAGATGAAGGACAGCTCTGCCCTAGAATAAGGGACAGTGGAGGGTCAGAAGCAAATGGTTACCTCCACATACGAGACTGTTAGGTCTCAGAGATAGGGGCTCTATCTCTGAGTCCACAGTGCAACATGGATGTGTATTTTGGAAAAGAACTCAAAAGAGATAGATTGGTCTTGTCAAGGACTGATTGTTATTTCCACCAAAAGGTTCAGTAGAGAGAGCTTTCACATTCAATAAATCTCTACTAAGTACCAGCCTATTGAATCAGAAATGGAGCCAATTTCCATTTGGCCAGTTCTGTGAAGAGTCACGTGCAGAAAGCCAAGTTAACTGAGACTATACTTCTAATTTATTTCAAAGCCGTTTAGGCAGTCTTATAGCTTAGTACCCTGACTAGCTGTCTGAGTAATCTGCCCATGGTCCAGTTCTGTCTACAGGGAGGAAAAATGAATTAGCCAGGCAGTCACAAATATCTGATTTACATGATAGCTAAATTTCTCATTTTAAGTTAATAAGTTAGTATTCTGGCTTTTAGATCAGTCTTATGAGTTTCCCAGCATGAAGTTGCAACATCCCCATATCTATCAACTCTGGGACTCTAGTAAGACAAAGCTTCTGATCTTACAAAGCCTGTGGTATAAACTCCAGCCTGGGATAAATTTAACAATAAAATGCAACCTGGTGATGCCCTGCTTTGACTCCTACCACTCTGGCCATAGCTATCTGGACCAAGAATTGATGCCCAAACCATAAAAGGCTACAGATCACCTAAGCATAAGAAGTGGGTAACAAAATATAGCATCAGATGTTTCTTAGGGAATTTCAACTCAACTTCAAAAAAGAGTCAACAGATGTCAGGATAGATAAAAATGGAGAAATACAAGAAGACTGCAATCGACAGAACCCAGGAGGCAATAGAGACAAAATGGCAGCAGAAGTCCTCTGTAAGTAGTAGCATCCAGAAGGCAGAGAGGAGAATTGAGAGGTATTGTTCAGTCATAAATGGCAGACAAAAGTAGCGGAGGCACCACAGCACTGGAAAGGATGACTACAGTTATAAAATGCACAATATCCCAGTTCTGCTTTGGTCCTATCTTCAGTGGTGGAAATAATTTCTTGCCTCCTTTACTTCTATATCTGTCCTTTCCAGAGACCCCCACTAAGTGAGAGAACAGAAAATGTTTTGTTCCTGGCAACATAGAAGAGCCTAACACATTTTTAGAAATTGAAATATAGATCTCATTTGAACAACTTCTTGGTTTTCACAAGACTGTGTAAACTAAAATAAAATTTTAAGGCTCAGCCCCCCACCGGCTGACTAAATGGACCCCCTCGTGGCCAAAGGAATATCCTAAAACAAAATGGCCTGCCAGGAGGAAGGAGGTCAGACATGCCTAATCATGCCCCCCTCCCTTCTTGGGGACATCCTTTGTAACCCATTAACAGGCCTAAGGGTATGCAAGACAAATCTGCAGGTCCTCAATTTACACAACAAATCTATGTACAGTGGCTAATCTCTGATAACAGCGCCTTACTTTAAAACATTCCAAGCCTTTAGACAAAGCTTCATGTCTTTAACCAATTATAAGCCAAAGAATCTTTAAACCTACCTATAACCTGTAAGCCCCCCCCTTCAAGATGGCCCACCTTTTCGGGCCAAACCAATGTATGTCTCCCACATATTGATTGATGACTTTACCTGTAACCCCTATGTCCCTGTGGGGGAGGGGTGGCAGGGGCAATATATGTATCCCTAACAATACTTGTACCCCCATAATAAGAGGAAATTAAAAAAATAAAAATAAAATTTAAAAAACCAAACTGTAACATAGCCACAGCGAGTCCATCATTGCTCAAGGCTTCTTTTTTTTTTTTTTTTTTTTTTTGAGCGTGCCTCCAGGTCATGGTCTTCAAATTTGGCTCAGAATAAATCTCTTTAAAATTATTTTACAGAGTTTGGCTTTTTTTTTCATTGACAACTGTTTTTAAAAAAATTTATAAACTTGTTTTATATGTTCTGTTCATATGCTAAACTTTTATCAAGAGAAACTTTTTTATGAATAAAAGTTTCTTTAATATTTTTTGACCAAGCCAATAAATTTATTTTTACAAATGTATGACAAATAAATTAAAAAGTTCAGAACTGAATATATCTCATAAATAGATAATTATTCTGAAATACATTCTGTCATATATTCTGAAAACAAAGCAAAATAATTCAATTTATTCATTTTCTAATCCATGAGATAGATGACACATGATATATTTTGTCACTGTTGATTTAATACAGTTTGTATTTTTTCATGAGTTTCAGTAATTTGATCCAAGTATAATCATTTAGTTTAATTTATTCCTGTCATTACAAAAAATTGTTTTATTCTCAGTTCTTTCACCAAGTGAATCTCTTATCTCCAGCTGAAGAATTCATTGTCCCTAAAATATTAAATAAAAATCTAATCTCTGTTTAGTACTGCACTAACCACTCATCTCAACCCAAAATGTAGAAAAAAAGTCTCTTCAGTTAAGATAAAATCAACACATTAATTAAAAAGCTTGACCATTAGCTGTGGAGACAGGACAAATAAACACTTAAGAAACTGATGAAAGGCATTATACTAGATAGTATCATCGACTATATATGAAAGTGTTTTCAATGAAGAAGCTCTGTGACAATGCTGGTTATTTATGGCAAAATAGAAAAATGGAGTAGGAAAGAAATCACTGCGGACTAGAGTTAGACTGGGAAGAGTTCTTGGTGAATATGAGTATTGGATTGGGCTGAACCTTACTGGTGGGATTTGAATAGCAGAGCAGACGGGAGAACATATGAGGCCATGGGGCATAGAGTCAGGAAAAGACTTTATCCATGTGCAGGATCAAGGCGACATGGAAACAAAGCAAGATAGGCAATGGAAACAAAGTAAGCTAATACAATCCTCCATTGCTTGAATCCATAAGCACTGTAGACTTTAAGCAGGAAATTGTTGTAATAAAAGTGATTTTAGGAAGGGAGCTATTGCAAGCAGCAGGACCTACTAAGAGGCCACTGTGATAATCTAGGTGCACAATAACAAGTTACCAGAATAGAGGCACTTAGAATATAGCAAAAAACAAATTAAAAACATATAGTGAATGATTGGGAATTAATGGATTAAGTGATAGATGTAAAAAGAATTGTAAATAAAGATTAACTAACCTCTTAAGCCTATGGCTTCAGAGTTTCAAAAATGAGGCAGGAAGTAAAAGAGATATGTTTGAGTAGGGAAATTATGATTGAAATCATCAGAAAGCCAGCCTGGTGAAACCAGACATAAGAAAGAACAGTGTGTTCTTTGTCCCACCTACCTGGTAAGTAATGATCACATATTTGTTTTCAAAGCAATGCTGACACGCTTACTCACTGGCTGCGTACAAGTATATGTGTTGTTTGGTATTCTAGTAAGGTGCAAGCTCACATCCACATGACCAATCAGTAGAGTAGCATGCAGCACAGGTCTAGAGAGTAGGTGAAAATGTTTATGCCAAAGTCATGCCATAACAGACCATCCAGACAAAATCAACAAAGAAACATTGGACTTAATCTGCACTATAGACCGAATGGACCTAATAGATATTTACAGAGCATTTCATCTGACAGCTGCAGAACACACGTTCTTCTCCTCAGCTCATGGATCATTCTCAAGGATAGACTATCTGTTAGGCCACAAAACCAGTCTTAAAAAATTCAAAGTAACTGAAATCATACCAAATATTTTCTCAGACCACGATGGAATAAAACTAGAAATCAATAACAAGAAGAACATTGCAAAATACACAAACACATGGAAATTAAACAATGTTCATGAATGACCAGTGGGTCAATGAGAGACTTAAAAGGAAATTTAAAATTTCTCAAAACAAATGAAAATGAAAACACAGCATATCAAAACCTATAATATATAGAAAAGACAGTAATAAAAGGAAAGTTTACAGCAATAAGTGCCTACATCAAAAAGGTAGAAAAGCTTCAAATAAATAATCTTACAATGCATCTCAGGAAACTAGAAAAATAAGAGCAAACCAAACATAAAATTAGTAAAAGAAATAATACAGATCAGGCAGAAATAAATGAAATTGAACCCCCCTAATAGAAAAGATCAACAAAACAAAAAGTTGGTTTTTTGAAAAGATAAATAAAATTGACACATCTTTAACCAGACTAAGAAAAACAAGAGAGAAGACTCAAATGAGTAAAATAAGAGATAAAAAAAAGGACATTACAACCAATACTGCAGAAATCCAAAGGATCATTAGAGACTATGATGAACAACTATATACCAATAAATTGGAAAACCTAGAAGAAATGGATAAATTCCTGGACACATACAGCCTACAAAGATTGAACCAGGAAGAAATCCAAAATCTGAAAAAATCAATAACAAGTAATGAGACAGAAATAGTAATAAAAAGTCTCCCATCAAAGAAAAGCCCAGCAATGTATGTAACCATAATATTTGTACCCCCATAATATGCTGAAATAAAAAATAAAATAAATAAATAAATAAATAAATAAAAAGAAAGAAAAGCCCAGGACCCAATGGCTTCACTGCTGAATTCTACCAGGCATTCAAAGAACTAATACCAATCCTACTTAAATTATTCCAAAACATCAACAAGGAAGGAATACTCCCAAACTCATTCTATGAGGCCTGTATAACCCTATTACCAAAACCAGACAAAGATATAACAAAAAAAGAAAACAACAGGCCAGCATCCCTGATGAACATAGATGCAAAAATCTTCAACAAAATACTAGCAAACTGAATTCAACAACACATTAAAAAGATCATTCATCATGATCAACTCAGATTCATCCCAGTGATGCAGGGATGGTTCAACATATGCAAATCAATCAATGTGATCCATCAAATCAACAGAACAAAGGACAAAAATCATATGATCATTTCAATTGATTCTGGAAAAGCATTTGATAAAATTCAACATTCCTTCATGATAAAAACTCTCAAAATGTGGATATAGAAAGAACTTACATCAACATGATAAAAGCCATATATGACAGACCAACAACTAGTATCATAATGAATGGGGAAAAAATGAAAGCCTTTCCCATAAGATTTAGAACAGGACAAGGTTGTCCACTTTCACCACTGTTATGCAACATGATACTGGATGTTCTAGCTAGAGCAATCAGACAAGAGAAAGAGCACCCAACTTGGAAAGGAAGAAGTCAAATTATCCTCGTTTGCAGAAGACATGATCTTATATCTGGAGAAATCGAAAGACTCCACCAAGAACTGTTAGAACAGATAAACAAATTTGGTAAAGTTGTAGGATACAAAATCAACATGCAAAAATCAGTAGCATTTCCATATACCAACAGTAAACAATCTGAAAAAGAAACCAATAGCAATCCCATTTATAATAACTACAAATAAAAGAAAATACCTAGGAATAAACTTAACCAAAGAAGTGAAAGATCTCTATAGTGAAAACTATATAATTCTGATTAAAGAAATTGAAGAAGGACACAAAAAATGGAAAGATATTCCATATTCATGTATTCAAAGAAT
>CAUYPO010026252.1:0-13487 GCA_963574435.1 Cheirogaleus major
ATGCCTGTAGTCCCAGCTACTTGGGAGGCTGAGGCAGAAGGATCGCCTGAGCCCAGGAGTTTGAGGTTGCTGTGAGCGAGGCTGATGCCACGGCACTCTAGCCTGGGCAACAGAGTGAGACTCTGTCTCAAAAAAAAAAAAAAAAAAAAAAAAAGATAGAGCCAAGAATCCTTGCTGGGGTGTGAAAGACCAAATGCCAAGGTTTTTGCCTTGGGAACTGTTAAGATGGTATTTCCACCACTGAGGGAGGCAGATCCATGGGAGAAGCAGGTTTGGGTGGGGCAGGGTGGGAATCCGGAGTTTGGTTTTGTATTGACCTAGCTAGTTGCTGCCTCCCAGGATCTTCCTTTGTATTTGATGACCCAAATCTCTCTTGTATTATTTTTCTTCAGCCTGAGAACTCTCTTTAGCATTTCTTGTAGGGAAGGTCTGCTAATGGTGAATTTTTTGTGTATTCTATTTTCTGAAAATTTTACCTATATTTTTGAAGGATATTTTTGCTGAATATAGAATTCTGGGTTGGAGGATTTTACTTTCAGTACTTTAAAGATGTTGGTTTACTGGCTTTTGGCCTCCATGTTTCTGATGAGAATTTGGCTGTAATTTGAATTTTTTTTCCCTTTATATAATGTGTCTTTTTTCTCTGGTTGCTTTTAAGATTTCCTCCATATCTTTGGTTTTTAGCAGTTTGACTATGATGTTCCTAAGGGAGATTTTCTCTGTATTTATCCTGCCTGGGATATGCTGGATTTCTTGAATGTGTAAATGCATGTCTTTTACCAAACTAGGGGAAATTTTGGCCATTATTTCTTCAAATACATTTTTTTCTTCTGTCCTGTACTCTTCCCACTTTCCTTTGGGGTTTTAATTACACATGTTAGATATTTTGATATTGTGTTTTAGTCCTCTGAGGCTATGTTCCCTTCCCCCGCCCCAATCTTTTTTCTCTTCGTTCTTCAAATTTCTACTGATTTAACTTCAAGATCATTAACTCTTTCCCATGTTATCTCCATTCTGTTGATAAGCCAATTTGGTGAATTTTTTTATTTCAAATATTATTGTTTTCAGTTCTAGAATTTCCATTTAGTTTTCTGTTAAATTGAGTTACTCTGCTGAGGTTTCCTTTTTATTTGTTGTAAACATGTGATACCTCACCTTACAAAGTATAGTTATAACAGCTACTTTCAAATTATGATCTTGCATCACAAACCACTGAGATATGTAAAAATAAATAATAATAATAATAATGATAATAAAATAAAATTATGATCTGCTAATTCCAACAACTGGGCCATCTCAGGATCAGTCTCTCTTCATTGTCTTTTCTCCCACGAAAGGGTCACATTTTCCATTTTCTTCTTATGTTGAATAATTTGGGCATTCTGGACATTTTGATTGTTAAGTGGTGGAGCCTCTGGATTCTGTTATACAGCTCCCCCTAAATGCTAATTTGGCAGTGGGGGAGGGGGTTGTTTAAGTAGGCCACTAACTTGGTTGGATCAAATGCAAATTGTCTCTTGAGCAGCAGTTCAAATCCCAGTTCAGTTTGTGTATTCTTATCTGGGCTGCTTGAACCCACCTCATGCACGCATAGATTAGGCATTGGCCAGAGGTTTGGACAGAGTTTATACACAGAATTTGTGGTTCTTCCTCTCTGGTCTCTCTTTTCATGGATTTACCCCCTCACTTTCCAATGGCTGTGGTTGTTTCAAACTCCATCCTTTGATTCTTCAGGCTAGAGAACTGCAGGTTTTCTATCATCATTTTATCTGCCTTTGCGACTCTATTGTGGCCTGCCTGCCTTTAGGCTGAAAGCTATAAAAAATAGGAAACTCATCCTATGTGTTCTTTTTTCCTAAGTATTAACTCCTCTTCAGAAACTGCCTGCTTTTGTCCACTCTCCAGGGCCTTCAGGTAGTTGTTTTTCGTATTTTGTTCAGAGTTTATAGTTGTTATCTGTGTAGGGGTTTGTATAGTAGGAGCTTACTAAGCTACCCTGGAAATAGAATTGCTAGTTTTGTTTTGGACATGTTAAGTTTAAGATGTCCATTAGACATCCAAGTGGAGATAGATGTTCATTAGGCAGTTAACTATATGCATCTGGAGTATTGGAGATAAATCATTTAACATTTGAGAGAGTAGATGGTAAATAAAATCATGCAAGTGGGTAAAATCATCTGGGGTGTGAGTGCAGATCTATAAGAGAAATAGGCCCAGAACCAAGACCAGAATGCTCCAGTGATTAAACATCAGCGAGATGACAAAGAATTGGCAATGCAGACTGAGAAAGAGTGAACAATGAGGAAGGAGGAAACCCATGAAAGTGTTGTCTTGAGGTCCAATGGAAGAAAATATTTTAAAAAAGAGTGGTCAACTGTATTAAATGCTGCTAATAGCTTAAGTAAGATGACTAAAAACTCTACAGATTAGCAACACGGAAGGTCCGTAGTGAACCTGAGAACTGTTTTGTTCAAGTGGAGGAGTCAGAACTCACTGAAATGAAGAATTGAGTCTGGGAGTATGGAGAAATATGTTAAGGAATTTTAACACCAAAGAAAACAGAAAGATGAGGTTACAGCTAGAGGGGGATAGGAGGTCAAGAGAAGTTTTGTTGTGATTTTTGATGTTAGGAAAAATTATATCATGCTAGGCTGCTAAAGGAGGGAGTAACTGAACGGGAATTACTGATGTGTCAAGAAAGTGAGAAGACAGGATCCTGTGCATGAACAGAGTCAGCCGTAGGTGGGATTGTGGGCAGCTCATTCCTAGCAACTGCCAAAGGCCACACCATCATTTTTGTTAGACCAAAGGGTCTGCAGATCATGCGAAACAAACCTATTCAATAGGTTCCGCCATTCAGGAATCTGGAGAGAGGGAATGTGGACGATGCTGCTAATTCATTGCCATAACTCAGGCACTCAGGTGATCGTAGGGGAGAGGTGCCAAGGGGCCGAGATGAAAGGATGGAGGAAACAGACCTGGACATGGGCAGACCTCAGAGGCACAATGGGTGCAGAAGCTTCTGACTTCATCCTGGGGCGGGCGAGGGAGGAGTGTGGTCAATATGAAGTGTGAAGATGGTGGCTGTCGTCATGGGGAGGTATTTCCAAGAGTGGTGGGACGCAAAGATCTCCTTCGAGATGACCGATAGCATCTTCCCAAGGCAAGTCTGGGGTCTGCCCATGCGTTCTGCCCCTGCCCATCAGAGGCTGGGCCCAGGCCTGGCCGTTACCTGGCTCCAATCAGGACGGCGCTTGGTTGCCATGTCACTCCAAACCTGACCAGGTAAGAAGGATTTGGCCCACAGAGCAGGTTGTTCCCACTCTGGCTCTAATCTAGTGACTTTCAAACCAAGATGATATCATAATTCAGTGCACACACAATTGTGATCTATAGACTCACACGATACTGAAACGAAACTTTAATGAAACAATTTATACTTTAATTACTTGTAATGTGCTCTGATATTTTCTTTTCTTTTTTCCTTTTTTTGATGCTAGTGACAACCAACCAAACTGATTTCATAACTCACTAATGGGCTCTAACCTGTAATTTAGAAAGTACCACCCAAACCACAGAAGCT
Organism: Cheirogaleus major; assembly: GCA_963574435.1. Taxonomy (NCBI): domain Eukaryota; kingdom Metazoa; phylum Chordata; class Mammalia; order Primates; family Cheirogaleidae; genus Cheirogaleus; species Cheirogaleus major. The sequence continues at coordinate 3,584 of CAUYPO010026252.1, forward strand.
ACTCGCCCTGGTCTGTCCCATTCTCACGGGGTGGTGAACAGCACAAGGGCCCCAAGAACCCTCACATACGATTGATCCCTCAGCGTATCTATCTCTTCCCACAGATTAGCAAATATGAACTTTCGAGTACATTTATGTAAATGATCAGTTTGTCCCCCTTGACCTCAGACGGACTCACTTTTCTGCACACTGAGAGCGGCAGCGCTGAGCTCACCACTTCACTCCCTGTCTCCTCTCTCCTCTCTCTTCTCTCCTCTCTCCTCTCTCCAGTCCTGCACCCCCACGGGCCATCTTCCCCTACTCAGCCCCCATGGGAGGGCCCCAAATTAAACTCTTTGAAGCATAGAATGTCAGGGGTAAAAGAGACCTTAAGAACCATTTGATATAATCATCCCTTTGATGTGCCTCAGTGGTCTCCAGTCTCTGTTTGCATTCTTTCAGTGACAGAGAGCTCACTACTTACCAAGGCAGTCCTTTCCATCTTTGGACAATAATGATTTGGCAAAATCTGTATTCCTATGGCTTCCATTTCTTAATTTTTGTATCAAAATTAGTAAGTCAATATGTGTGCTTGGAACATTGCCAGGCTCATAGTAAGCACTAGATAAGTACCTGCTATTAGCATTATTGTGACTAGTTATATTAGTCCTATTAACAGTAGTGACTAATCTAACCCTCTTCTCACATGACTTCCCATCATATGTTTAAAGGAAGGAATTATGTTGCCTGGGTCTTCTCTTTTCTACACTAAACTCCCTCAGGTCTGTCAATCTTTCCTAAGTCATGCAGGTTCCTGTCCCTTCATATCCAGGTCACGGTCCTCCTGATGCAGGTGGATTTCTAACCAGTTGATGCTTCTCTGAAAATGTTGGCTTTCAGAATTGGACAGCAGACTCCCCATGCAGGGAACCAGGGCAGAGAACAAAGATATTCTCTCCTCCTATGACCTGGGCTCTTGGAGGCTAATAATGCTGCCCAAGATTATAATGGCCCACATCAGAGCAGATAGAGGCACACAAGCACCGGTAACAGAGGAGTGGGAGGGCTAGCACCCTTCCCTCCAGAGCACACTCACCAGCTGGCATTCTGGAAGGAATCAGGCCTGCAGGAGTATGGATAGCCCATCCAGGAAGGGCTAAACGTCCAGTGGCTGCTCCAGGGAGTCTTAGACTCAAATAGCTACGGGGGCCCGGCAAGATGATATCTGGAAACTGATCCTCAACATCCCTACCAGGAAGACGAGAGGGGGTGGTGGGGACCATCTCAGGAAGGAGCATTTACTCTGCCCAAGCAGATTATTGTGAAGCAGACATGTGGGCCCTGATGTTTCTAGATCATCCATATTTTCAAAAGAAGCCAGAAACCTGCATTTTTAAATATAGAATCATCCCATTTTAAAATGTCAAGTAATTCAAAATTTTTTCAAAATCTTGTGTGAGCCAACAGTGTTCAGGCTCCACAAAAACACTGTAACACTCAGATCTCCCTTCACATCTCTGTTCTGTACCTGCAGAGCTGGGGGGCCGGGACGGGGTGCAGCCTGGTAACTGGCCCACCCAGCTTTCACGCAGATCTCTCCAGACAGTTCTCAAGTCACTGCTGTAGCCAGGGCCACGTTCGGGAAAACTTATACATTATCTGAAGAGCTAGAGGGAGCTTGCCTGAGTCTCTTACACAAGTGTTTACTTGGCAAGCTGAGAGAACAAGGAGCCTGGAATACTATGACAAGGCAGGCTGTGGATGGAATCTGATTCCCCAACCCGGCCACCAGAGTACTAACCTGCTTGGAGAAGGAGGAAGCTTCGGTCTTTTCTTAGCCTCTGGCTTCCCCAGTGACCTCAAACTCTCCTTCCCAATGACTCTGTTTATCTATTTGCAAAGTAGTAAACATAAAAATGTTTTTGTGTTATTTCAGGTATAAAACATACAACAGGGTAGACATGTAGTTGCTTATCACATTTTAAAATTATCATGTGACCACAGAATTAGATTATGCAAATTATAGATTTGCTTAAAATATAACATATTTATAATCTTTAAAAATACTATCTTATTTCAAAAATATTTTAAAAGCCTCAACTTGTAGGCAACACATAAAATAATATGAGTACCCCAAAATTTTAAAAATTCTTCACAAATTACATGATTTTAAACCTGGCAGGCCCAGTGACTACAAACTGTTTACGCTACTGCCACATGCAGATAGGACTTTAGCTGGCAAACAGAAACTACTATCAGGGACATCCTCAGGATTGGTCTTGACTTATGTAAGCTTTAAAATGTGCAGATTTTCAAAATGCAGCTTTCATGTAAAACGAATTGCCTGGTTCTCCACTGAACAGGTTTTATTGTCCTCTGAATTGGACGACACCTGTTCTGGCGTGAGCATTCCTGGTGACCAACGTGGGAGACACCACTGGCTGCCCTCCCAACAGCCATTTCTCCTTTCTTCCTTGTTAGTAGAATCCCAATTTTGTGTAGATATTGATCAACAATGCACTCAGGGAGGGTGGTATGGACATGAGTCATGCTGGGGCTGGCCTGTCATGGTAACCCGACCCTCTTCCCAATGATTGGTTTTGAAGCTGCCGTGTAACTAGTTCTGCCCAGTGTGGCTGGAGACCCCTGGGAAAGTTTCATCTCTGATGAAAAGAGAAAAACACATAGTCATGTCCCACATAACAACGCTTTGGTCAATGATGGACCACAGATATGATGGCAGTCCCATAAGATTATAATGGAGCTGAAAATCCTGTCACCTAGTGATGTCTTGATGATCCTGACCCTGGGTAGGCCCAAGGTAATATCTTAGTTTTTAATTATGAAGTTTAAAAAGTTATAAATAAATATATAAACAAACTTATGGAATAAGAATATAAAGAAAAAATATTTTTGTACAACTGTACAATATACAATGTATTTGTGTGTTAAGCTAAGTATTATTACAAAAGAGCCAAAAGTTAAAAGAAATTTTAAAGTTTATAAAGTAAAAAAGTTACAGCAAGCTAAGGTTAATTTATAATTGAAGAAAGAAAAATTTTTTTAATAAATGTAGTATAACCTAAGCGTGCAGGGTTCATAAAGTCTACAGTAGTACACGGTAGTGTCCTAGGCCTTCACACTCACTCACCACTCACTCCCTGACTCATGCAGAGCAGCTTCCAGTCCTGCAAACTCCACTCATGGTAAGTGCCCTATACAGGCATATAGGCATTTTTTTATCTTTTATATCATATTTTTATTGTGCTTTTCCTATGTTTAGATATACAAACACCACTGTGTCACAGTTGCCTACAGCATTCAGTACAGTAACATAGGAGCAATAGGCTGCACCATATAGCCAAGGTGTGTAGTGGGTATGCCATCTAGGTTTGTGTAAGCACATTCTATGATGTTTGCACAATGACAAAATCACCTAACGAGGCATTTCATATTAAGAGACTCATGACTGTACATGAAAAAAATAGCTGCATTTTCATCCTGCCTTTGGACACTGTTATCACTATTATGTGAAAATGGGATGCTTGGTGGGCATGGTGGCTCACACCTATAATCCTAGCACTCTGGGAGGCCAAGGTGGGAGGATTGCTTGAGCTCAGGAGTTTGAGACCAGCCTGAGCAAGAATGAGACCCCATCTCTACTAAAAATAGAAAAATTAACCAAGTGTGGAGGTGCATGCTTGTAGTCCCAGCTACTTGCTTGAGAGGCTGAGGCAGCAGGATTGCTCGAGCCCAGGAGTTTGAGGTTGCTATGAGCTATGATGATGCCACGGCACTCTAGCCCGGGACAACATAGTAAGACTCTGTCTCAAAAACAAACAAAAAAAAAAAGAAAAAAGAAAAAGAAAATGGGATGCTTGGAGTGCTTGGAGATGTGGCAGCCATTTTGTAACCATGGGGGAAAGCAGAGAGACTCACAGAGAACACCTGCATAGGCCAGGATGAAATGTGTTTTATGGTAACAATAAAGGGACAAAGAAGAAGAAAGTACATAGGCACAGAAAGGTGAGGCATATATAGCCAAACCTCCTAGCGAGTCAGGGCCAAATCTGGAATGGCACTGAGTTCCCACTCTCAGCCCCTGAGCTCTTTCTTTTACACTAGGGATGTGAAAGAAACATGTGTACCTGGAGTGGGAGCAGTGGGCACTCAGAAGGTGTGGGGAGCGTGGGGGATGCAGAGGGTCCTGTGCATGCTGAATAGGGCATGTGAGTTCCTGAAAAGTGGAGTTAAAACAGGAAAATCTATAAAAAAGGAAGAGGAGGGTATCCTTTCAAAGTCTTTGTTCTGTGCATTCAAAATACAGATATCATTTGGTTTTGACTGGTTTTGTTTTGCTTTTCTTTATAAAAATGAAACAAATCATTGCATATAGACTATTCTAAATATTTTTTTAAAGGAAAAAAAATCACAGCAGTGCTGTCTTGGGCCTCTTACCACGTCAGCACGTGTAAATTCCCCTCCGAGGTCTCTGGGCATAGTTCGGGTTGCACAGCACAGGGAAAGGGCTGTGGGGAGTGTCCACGCTGGCGGGGCAGCATCTGTCCGTCACATGAGGCACAGCTGCTTCTTTGGCCGTTGTTGGGGGTCACCTCTGCTCAGCCAGGCCCTTCCCTGCCTGCCAGCAAGAGGTCATGGTGCCCGAGGGACAGGAGGGACTGGGGAGAGGACAGAGTGATCCAACACCCGGGTGAGGGACGAGACCGGGCGTCCAGCCGTCTCAGGGTCGGAAGGCAGGTGCTGGCCGCGCGGCCTTTGTTGGCTTTGAGGCACGTCCAGCCACAAGGAAGTGTTTGTTCTTTTCAGGACAGGTCGATCCTTATTTCTATTCAAAAAATACATTTTGTGTAAGATGCAAAGGGATACAGAGAAGAGTTCTAATGTCAGGGAGACCAGCACGTTCTGGAGCTTTGAAGGAGGGCGAGACCACAGTGGGAGAGAAGACTGGAAGCCAGCCCCGGGGGAGAGCGTTGCTGAGGTCGGCCAGCGGGCCTGGCGCTGTGCTCGCATGTCACACGCGGTTCATTCCCTCCTCACCTCTCTGAGGTAGGGATCCTCCCCTCCTTCAATCAGCCTGGAAAGTTTATTGTTAATAAATAGGCCCGGGGCTCACCCTGGGGAGTGGCCAAGCAGGGATGAAGGGCAGGGGTCCCTGACTCCGAGGTCCCCACCCATGTGCAGTTTGTTCTGCTGCCACAGAGACAGATGGGGTCCAGGTGAGGAAGGGAGGGAGGAAGGCATTCCGGGCTGATGGTGAGCTCAAAGGGTGTCTGTTGTGGTCAAGCCAGAAAGGAAGGTTTGGGCTCATGGTAGAAGACCTGAGGATCTGGGGGAGGGACGTGTGCCCCTTCCAGAAGGCCACGGGCATCACAGGCGGAGGGCAGAGGCCCAACCTGGCAGCACTAGGGAGAAGCCCAGTGATGGAGGGAGAAAGCGATGGCTGCGAAGGGCAGAAAGTGGGGTGCGCTGGAGGTGTGGGCGGGGGGTGAGGTAGGGAGGGAGGAGTCACCGCCCGCCTGTGGGCAGTGGGCTGTCCTTGGAGAAGAGCTGCCCAGAGAAGCTTGTCCTGGGCTGACAGTGAAGCAGGCACAGCTCAGGGAGAAGCTCAGGGAGGAGCCCGGCCACACCCGCCACCCCGGGAGGAGAGCGAGAGGCTGCCTTGGAGGCGGATGAGCAGAGGAAGAAAGGGGCTGGTACATGGCCAAGGTGAGACATGACCCTCTGTTGATCTGGTTAGGGGATAAGGAGGAGACACGGTCTGAGAACCTCAGTGTCAATATTCAGATATTCTCCGCAGACCCAGCCCTGGCTGTGCTGTGAGTCTGTGTGTCCTCGAGTCCTGTGCCAGGGCTGCAAGTGTCTACAGGGTGATCAGCCTTGTGGGCACCTGCTGGGCACCTGCGGTGCTGGCTGTGGCCCCGGCTGGGGCTGTGGGCCCAGACTGAAGCAGCCACGCCCACATCACCCTATCTCTGGGGAGCCCGGCCCCACCTGGTCAGACCTGCCAGGCCACCCCTTATCTGAGCGCCCCTGGCTGACCCCAGCTGCCTGCCTGAGAGCTTCCCCTCAAGGGGCTCGCCCTCGTCCTGCACTCGGGGGCATCGTGCACACTTATGTCCCTTTCCTCTTACTTAGAGTTTCTAGACTTTATTATTTTTTATGTAGGTTCATCTGGTTTCCCCAGAGATGATAAGGTGTTTGAGGGTAGACACCGCATCTTATCTCTTTCTTGTCTTCCACATAACACCTAACATGGGTTTGACTCACCGAAGGCTAGACACTCACAGAATGTTGAACGAGTAGGAAATCCCTTCCACCCACACAAGGGTCTCAGGGCTCTGGGAACATGACCCTAAACGTGCCCAGAGTATGTGGTGGGAGGCAGAAGGGGACAGGCAGGGAGGGGCTGAGCATGGCTCCACCTGGGTGGTTCTCTGGAATGGTGCTCAGCCTGGAGGACCTGGGTCCAATCACCTCCACTGATGGGCAGATGTCCCAGATTGGGAACAGGTGCCCAGGGCACCAGCTGCACCGAGGCTCTGAGGAACCCCACCAAGGTCAGCAATGTCCCCCTCTGCTAAGATCCAGTTTCCCAGCTTCAGACCCTTAGCTTCTCAGCAGAAGTCCCCACTTTGAAAACACACTTCTCTCCATGACATAAAACTTCTACTTCTCTGACCTCTACTTTTCCTCTGCCTACTTTGTAGGTTTTTTCTTGCCTGTCTGGCCCGGCCATTGCATCTCAGAGCTCCTCAGGCTGCAGCCACTGGCTCTTCTTTCTCCCTCTGTCCTCTGTATCTAGGCAGCCCAGCCACACCGCAGCCTGGGTGGCCACGTCTGACTTGCAGGTAGTCCCGGCCCAAAGCTCTCTTCTGAGTTTCTGATCCACGTGTCTGCCTGCCTCTCTGGCTTCTCTTGAGTGTGTGCCCTAAAGGCTCTGCACACTCAGCGTGTCCGAATCTGAATCTCAGCATTCTCCCAGAAACATCCATCCCTGCCCAGTGCTCCCCACTCAGGGCAGGAAGTGCCACCCGTGCCAGTGCAAAGGCTGGAGACCCCCCCTCCCTCCCTGGTCACACATCATCCATCAGCGTTACTTCCTGGACGTCTCCTTACCTACTTCCCTCCATCTCCCCCAACCCCTTGCGTGGAGGGTGACAGCCTCCTGACTGGGCTCCCAACGTGCCCTTGTCTCCCTACCTTCTATTCCCCACCAGCTCTTAGTCAACTTTTTAAAACAGGTCCTGTCCTTTTCCCACTTAGAACTCTTTGCCAGCTTCCTGTTTCTCTTAGGATAAAGGCCCAAGTGTTGCCAAGGCCCAGGGGGCCCCAACTGACCTCTCCTGCCTCAGTCTCCTTTTACTCTGCATTGCGGCCACCTGGGCTGTCCTGGGATTCTCCTACGATCCTGCTCGTCATGGAGCCTTGAAATGAGCCCAGGAGAGGCCCCCTCATTGTGCATTTCCACATTGCCATTTTACATTCATTTGTGAAACTGTTTAATAGCTTGCTACCCAGCTTGGATGTAATTTCCCTGAGGGCAGGGGCCATGCCTGGCACATACACGTAGCTCAGGGAATACGTGTTGACCCTGGGCCTCTCTCAAGGAGGAGACCTCTGTGTTCAGGTCACCAAGCTGTGCAGGGCAAATGCATGTTGTCCTTGTGTGCTGGGCAAGGTTTGAGCACCTGGAGCCCCCCAGCAGGGGTTGGTGGCAGGGGACCCAGAGCACAAGGCTCCAGGGAGGTGATGGCCACAGGGGAAGAGAAGAGACGAGACTCAGCCTTGAATTGGGGAGAGACTTGTTTTGTTTTCTGCCAGTTTGAGAAGGAGGAAAGGAGAGACCTGCCGGAAAGGGAGTCCACTTTGGGCCTTTTCACAAGGTGGGTGGCCCTGATGTTCTCTTTAAATCACTACCACACATTTGGGACTCAGTCACATCCTTTTATAAAGACACCTGCTTGCTAGGACAATTACAGGGAGCCTTGGAGCCTTTTAGCCGGTGGGATTTCACCAGCAGAAGAAGCTAACAGGAGTCCAAGGAGAGGAGAAGCCTCCTCCTTCAGGCTGTGTGCAGCGTGGCTGGGGCAGGGGCTCTGAGCCCTCAAGGGACAGCCAGGTGTTGCCACTTCAGAAGCCCTTGGGCTGGTGGGGCTTCGAAGTGGTGCCCACATGAACACATGGGGTCTGGTAAAGAGCTTTTGTGACACCTGGGTTCTCAAATCTTCAAATGGGGCAAGGGAACATTTCAGGTCAGACAAGCTGGGCTGCAGCATGAAACCAAAAGAGAAGCCCCAGGCTAAACACCCACCAGAGGCTCAACTCTGTCTGCGCAAGCCCAGCACACTGACCCGTGCGGGTGGGGGAGCACGGAACCGCCTCCCCAGACGGGCTGGACACATGGCACAAGCAGAAGGCACCGTATTTCCCCTCACCAGCAGACCCTTCTCTGATCCGATCTTGCCTGCAGGAAACCCAGGCAGCTCCCATTGCTTTTCTGGTCACTCTTACGTGATAAAATATCTAGCCCTGTGTGATGAACAAAACCCCAAGTTCTGTTGCACTGACGATATCTCCCCACACTCCGTTCAGGCTGGGGGAGCTATGGGGGCAGAGGAGAACCATCAGCTTCTCTCACTTCTCTCTTCACCTCCTCTCCCTCTCTCGTGGGGGATTTGGGCTATTCCAGCGGTGGAGGGTCAGGAACAAAGGAGAGGGAGACCAGGAAAGGGCTCGCTTGACTTTTTGTGGCTGTAGCTGGCACCAGCGGCTCGGGGTGTGGCAGATTGCAGAGCTGGGTTCTGCTCCGGGGAGTCCATGGTTGCTCTAGAGCCTCTCCTCTCTGAGGTGCTTTGATGCCTCCTCAGCCTGGCCACATAGGGTCCCTCCAGCTCCCGCTGGGGCTCATCTTGGCCCTTTGGGGTCTGCTTCTGCAGGATCTGCGTCTGGCCCCACACCCAGCCCCACTCCACCAAACCCAGGCTATTCTAAGGCAGCCCCTCTCGCCCAGCCACTCCCTCTCACACGGGCCCTTGCAGGCGTCGATCAGACAGTTCTTGTGCTCCTCGAATTCTGGGGGATGCCTGACAAATTCTTTGAGATCTACAGCCCATTGATAACTTCTATTCAGAGACATCCTCACGATGTGCCTCTTCGGTCTCCTGCAGAATTGGAGGCGGGTGAAGGACTGAGGGTGGCACGATCGACTGCACAGACCCCTCAAGCAGCACGGTGGTCCAGCACCCTGGCTAAGCAGGCAGCAGTGTCCGGCACCTCCTGCGCTGGGGGCTCTGCCCAAATGCCAAGACAACAGGAAGAGCGACCTTTATCCTCCTATGTCAGGAACATCATACAAATCCAGGCTGTGTAAAACAGTCGGGGCAGGAGAGGAAGGCAAGGGCAGGGGCGAGTTCAGGGCATGAGGCAGTAAATAGAAGCTGAGAAGGAAAAGGAGCTGATGGAAGCGTGGAGAGGACACTCAGCTGGTATTTACATGGTGCTCTGGCCCTGCAAAGGGCCTCGTGCCATCTCATGGAGACTTGCAGCAATGCTGGGGGAGGACATTATGCCCTATTTAAAGATAAGAAAGCCAAAGCTCCCCAAGGCAAACGACTCACAGTATGAGCAACAGAATTTGGGCACCAGCCAAGGTAATCAGTATATCACCTCTTCACCCAGAAGGTTCCAATTGTTCTCTTTCCTGCTTAAAAAAAATGCCTAGTTATACGAGTAATACTAGAATACATCCTTAATGGAAAAAATATATACAAAACTTTAATAAGGCTAAAGGCCCCTTTGACCACCAACCCTTAAGCAGTGGTAATTGGTAACCATGGGTATGACTTTTTAACACCCTTATAAGCCTTTTCTTCTATATTTATGTGTTTTTTGTATTTTGTATTTT
>CAUYPO010026253.1:0-14562 GCA_963574435.1 Cheirogaleus major
TTCAGTTTATGATGCAAAGATAGTAATTAGGTGTTTAGAATTGGCAGGGTGTCTATTGTGCCTTAGGCAATGGTGATGTGTTACAGGAAGAAAACCCGTGGTCACTATGTGCATGGCAAGTTTGTCAAATCCCATAACATCAGGGTACTAGGCTGTTCCAGGCAGGATGCTGCTCTCGTCTTGCACATTAAAACTCCAGAGTACACAGGCTTGGGGAAAATACGTAAAGTCCTCCAAGGTAAACACATTGAGGTGTCACTATACCACTTAGTCATGACTGTTATGTAAGGAACATGCATGTACCGTTAATATAGATACAGTCATGGTCTGTCATGGTCAGCATTGGAGTGAGCTAAGGGTTGTTGAAAAGTGTAGGCTCAACTTTCAATATCATTATACATTTGGTTATAACTGACACGTTGGTCTCAAGAGTGAATGGATATTACATATCTAAACATTTTGCCAAGATAAATTTAGGTAGGCAAGTTAAATATTAAAAACAATGTTAAAGAAAACATCGGAATTTTTTTTACTGAGTTTGGCCATGCTGTAGCAAAGTTAATTAAAATGAGAAATGATGGAGTGTATTTTTAGGAGGGGCCAAGGGAGTGATTCATCAGTTGCAAGGGTACTAACTGTATGTGCAGAGTAGCTGCCTGCTTATGGAAGTTATTAGAAAATCAAGTATGGCAAATAAAAGACAAAGTTAGTTTTTATCTTACTAGGCACAAGTTCGAATGGAAAAAGTAGATCTTTGTTATACATTATTATCACTGAAATGAAAACAGCATATAATACCCATATCTGCACAGATTCATGACATGTCTTAATTACAAAAAGGAGCAGAAGAATAGGCAGTCATCTAAGTAATTCAGCGAAATAAAATTATAATTTTGCAAACCAGCAGGGAGATGGGAAGTGCAAAATCAATGCTAGTTGCCCAAAAAGCGACCTTCTAAATTACTATTTTACTCAAAAAGGAGTCAGGAATAAAGTGGTAAAGTATGAAATGAATTGCACCAGGGCCAATGTCATCAGTCTCAGGAGCACTGAGTTCAGTATCATGCAGACATATGGCTAATAAAGACCAACTTCAGATATTTATAAAATAGTACCGTTATGAACAAAATACTATTCTAATAATTTTGTTTGTATCATTTGATACATTGTACAGAAGTTCTTTGCCAAATGTGCCATTTCCTCAAATATTAATTTATGTCAAACTTGCAGACATACATTTAAAACAAAACAAAAAAATAAAATAATTCTGTTTTGCACTTGTAATTTCATTTTATCTTTGAAATCAGCTTCTAAAAATGACAATTTAATAACACAATCTCTTTTTCCGAGTATGTCTGGGAGTTCAAGAGAGAGCAAAAGTCATCCTAAACTATACAAGGCTACTGTATCTCAAGTTTTTCCCTCTATGATGACTTAGACACAATCAGTTAATTTTCACTGAATTTTGTATTTTGAAAACAATTCACTAATAAAACTTTTGGTGGTTTGAGCACAAGCTAGATTGCTATTTACCTCCGTACCTTTGTGCTAGTTATAATTTACATATTTCTGTTAGCTTTGTTCATTGGAAGTCTACTATAAGAAAAATCTGTCCCTTCTCCCCTACTTATTTATTTATTCATTTCTTCAATTGTTTACTTTTATTAGTAAAGACTCATGGGTATTTATTTTATTCTGTGACTTATAATTCATTACTTTCATTAGTATTCGGTTGCTTACATTTCTCTATTTGGGGCCTTGGGAGTTCCTTCAGGTTGACATGACCCATCATTTTCTGAGTACTTTCTTATTTGAGTCAGCTATTCTCCCGAGAAGTTCTATTCCCTTCTATTTGGACATGATAGAAGCCAAGATCTGGGCTAGGTGTGCTCATTGCTCCTGATGTATCACCACTTCCAAGCTCTCTCAGGGAAAGGAGGTAGGAAATGCATACATGGAAACACACAACACACGTCTCTATATTTTTCTTTGTATCTACCTGTGTACATATCAAAACAATAGTTCATGCTGGTACCTGCATGGACATTTAAATCCTTTGAGTATTAAGTATATTTCCTTTTTTCCTTCCCTCACATAAAAAAGGGGGACAAAGCTGGGGATATAATAACTAATCTTACCATGGACATAATGCTTTCAAAAACATTGTTTCATTTTAGTCCTTACAACTACTCTGTTTCATATATACGTTTTCTATACATATATTTCTCATATATATTTCATATATAACAAATAATGAACTCAGATTTACAAATACAAACACTGAGACCAAGGATCAGACATTCAGAACTTGGTGGAGCTGAGCCTCGAATTAAGGACTTCCAACTGTAAATCACATGCTCCTTATACTATACTAAAACAGAAAGATAAATGACATTTTTGTTTTTTGGCCTTTTATCTCTGCAATTTTATCTTAATTGCAGATTAATTAATAATGTTTTCCTTACATCATTCTGCCACCACTTCAAACTCACCATATAGAAGGCGATGTATTTTTATTTCCCTTCTTACATGCACTTGAAGTTTTCGTTTCTGTCCATGTCCACCATTTTTTAATATCACTCATGTGTATAACCTTAAAGTCATTTTTATTCACCCTTCCTTTCTTTCCTTATTCCAAGTTGAGTGCTAATATCCATCTTATTTTCTCCCTGCTGATTTTCCTGTGCAACCATCTTAATCCAAGCCCTGTTCATCTTTCTTGGATTCTTAACGGTCTCGTCGTGGGGGACCTGGCCAGCTCCACTTCCTCCCCAAAATCTTTCTTCATTAAGGAACCTTCTATAGCTTCTTACTTTTTGTTTCGTTGAGTTCAGCTACTTCTTCCTTGTTCTGAAGACCCTCCAACTTTATTTCTTACCCTCTCCCCCTTCTACTCTGACCATGCCAATCTGTTCACCAGCTTCTGTGTCAAACCTCTGAGATATTCTCTCCACCTTAGCCAACCTTAACTAGCCTCCAAGGCCCAACGTGTATTCCACAACCTCTATTAAAAAATAAAAAGCCTAATACCTAATCTATCACTGTTCTCTAATTTTCCCAATGACATTAACCTTAAGTACCCATCTAAAACAGAAGTTTCCAGGTGCAGTGGCTCACACCCATAATCCTAGCACTCTGGGATGCCAAGGCCGGAGGATCACTTGAGGCAAGGAGTTTGAGGTTGCAATGAACTATGATGATGCCACTGCACTCTAGCCCAGGTGACAGAGCAAGACCCGATCTCAAAAATAAAATAAAAAGAAGTTACTTGAGATATTTTTTACTCAGTCAACAATATTTACCATCCTCAATTTAAAATTTAGCTCATAGTAGTGACTGAATTAATATTTCTTTGATCTGAAGGACAGCAATATCCTGAACTATATATATTAATAGTATGTGTGTGTGTGTATATGTGTGTGTGTGTGTGTGTGCGTATACATTTGGAAAGAGAGAGGATACTCGATGGAAAACGAAGCATTCCAGTACAAGAAAGAAGAGAAATAAAACAAGTACAATTTAAAAGACATTCTGGCTGACAAGTGAAAAAGGTGATCAAAGTTAAAAAGCATAATTATCTGAGTTTCCTGATTCAAAATCAAATTTTATAGACTCTTAAAGATCAGTGGAGTGACTAACTTGTTCCATAAGCTCTTCTACAACCTACTAAAGAAGACACAACCCAGGAGGCTGCTCTGTGAAGGCCAGCGACAGGGATTGAGGAGGCATGCATCTGAATTATCAAGCTGCCTTCGGTGCCAAAACATTTCTCATCTTCTACAAATTCTCCTTCTGTACTTCAGTGCTGTTTTCTAGGAGAAAAGCAGCTGAAAGTTCTGAAATATTGCCTCTCGTGTTAAACGACTGAGTGTGGGTGCTTTACATTATATACAAGGGCCCTCATGTGATTCGATAAAGTGTTTGTAGTCAGAGAATTGGCATCTACTACTTTTGTTCTTTGTCGTCTGCCTTCTCCCCTTTAATGGTAACATGTGCTTTCACAGATGGCTTTTTTTTCTCTCCCTCCCACACCCTGACTTTGATTTGTGTCCCTCAGAGCCCACGTGGAAGCCCCATGTTCTGTAGGTGACCACCCTCAACAAAAGGTCCTCATTTCCTAAGTGACCTCTGTCCTCAAAGGAGTTATTGTTTCCAGGTAACCTGTTCCACTTACATTTTATTGGTTTCAGTCCTTTTAGGATGTGACATGGTTTAATTAAGCATTCTGGCCCAGTTTGAGGTAGGAGCCATAAATAAGGAAGCTTGTATGACTACCCCAGAAGAACTCAGAAGATTTCTTATTTTCCCTGAGCTGTTCAGTTGACCGGTTTGTAAATTGCTGGGGTTTTGCTAAATGTCTACTGTGGGCACTTGCTCATCACAGCACCTGCAATGTAATGGCAGTGGCCATTAGTGCCATTGGGTCTTTGCAAAATGATGAACAAAACCATGATGATATTTCTGTGGGTTTCTAAGTCCCGGTATTATCAGTGTATGGAGTATCAAATGGAAAAGAAGACAACCGCAATAAACTTCTTCCTTCAAAATGACTCAAATCAGTATCACACAACAACCACACAGCTTCATATAATTACTTCATGTTCTATATATCCTGCCTTAATAACTTCCAGAAAATTTCAAGCACCACAACAAGAACTAATTCCTTCTATTACTTCATCTGCCAGGTAAGACCTATTTAAGAAAACTTGCATCAGATATACGAAAATAGACGATCTCAAATCCAACTTAAGGGCCCAAATAACATTTTATTCTTGTTATTTATGAAAGTTCCTATAACCCCAGGTCGTCTGTGAGCTCCTCAGATAAAAGCACTGTGTCTGAGACATAGTGACAGCTCAAACCATTCATAGTAAAGGAAGAAGAACTTGGACATTCCACCCAACTATCCCAATCACTTATAATAATGAAGGGAAGCAAAGACATAATTAAAAATGGCCTAGAGCAATATAAAAACAAAATGAATTTTAATAGATCTCAGGGCCTCATCATTTTATAGATGTGAAAACCGAAGTGAGGTCAAGGTCATAGTTAATAGAATTAAGCACATGTCTCCTGAATTTGTTTTCACGAAGTTTCAGAAGTATATGGTAATTTTGTGTAAATATCACTTATTAAATTAGTAAACAGCTTTCTGGCATATTGCCTGTTTGTTACAATCTTAGATCACGGCTCCACTCCTAATCCTGCTGAATGTCTTGAAAGGGTTATTAGCTATATTTGGTTTCAAAAGCAAAAGGAATATTTGGTCTTTATATTAATAAGGAAAGGAAAGTAAATTCTTAGAATTCATATTTGCTATGTTAATATCGTTTTTTTTTTAAATTAACCTAGAGATTTAATAGCTCCCCTGAAAAATAGACATTTGGAAAGACCATCATTAATCACATACAAATATGCAAAGAGAGGTCATTGTCAGTCTGAACTCTCAGCCTTTTTTTTTTATAGACAAACTATAAATAAGTGAGTGAAAACTGCTAATTAATAGTTCCTTGTGCAAAAAATACATATATATAGATACAAGAAATATATATTAATGTGAAATACCATTACTCAACTCTTAACCAAATAAACTGATTAGATTAATATGTTTATAATAACTGTTAGACCCCTGATATTTCTCTTCTTTAATACTACTTATATTGTTTTCAATTGAGGTGTTCCCCATGATATAAGCAACATCATAATGATATATAATAAAAGGACATCTCTAGAAAGAAGCTAAGTTGGATATAAATGAAGAAGCTCTAATAGGGGAGAAGAGAGGTTTTCCCTGGCAGAGCTGCTAGAGAGATGAGGGAATATGGAAGGAGTAATTCCAACTGTACATGCTAAAAGTACATTCCAGAATTCTGTACAGCTGTAGTAGCCAGCAAGTGAGAGAGCAGTTCATGACATTCACGCAAAAAACAAAAGTCAAAAACAAAACCAATGACCAACCACACAAAAGACCTCGGCCCTATAAGAAGTGGATGAGTTAGGAATATTACAAGAGAGTATCTGAAGAATATTCATCCGGGGAGATAGTTCATTTGTGACTTGCTCATTCCTTCTTCCTCACTACATTGATGTCACTTTATGTGATTTTGAGAAAGATCTACCAAAAGTTAAGTGCAAGAAACTAAAAGTGGTTGTTGACTTGTGTTAGGAGTTCTAGAAGTGCCGACATCTCTAAAGGTGTGAGGTCTCCGAGGCTGCTAAAGTTACCAATTATATATCTACGACACAAAACAACACAATCTGTGTAAGACATAACTTTTAAATCACAATTTAGTGCCCGTCTTTCAAAAACTTAGCTCAGGTATCTCCACCTCTTTGAGCTTAGTTATGTAAAACTCAGAGACACACAAACCTCATTTCCTGAAGATTATTCCATGAGGGGCAAAGACAGTCAAATCGCAGATCATGAAGGCTTACACCTTCTCTCTTAAACGCTCCTTTCCTCCTCCCCATGCTCGGAATTAATTGGTTATTATATAGACCAATTAGTCTTATGAAACTTTCAGAAGGTTGCCAGGGTGTCTCCCATCAACACATGGAAAATTTTTCTCATTGGCAATTTAGAGAGGGATTGTTAGAAGTAAATGTGTTATTGCTCCAAATTTCAAGATGGAGGAGAGTAGGGGTTAATGAGGTAATGAAATATTTATTCTAGTTGTTTCCAATGCTGGCTGGAATCACCAGGTGAGCTTTAAAAACAGATCATAGTCTCCTCTCCCTCCCAGCCTACCCCAGGATTCCAACTTATGAATGGGATGGAGCCAGAGGATTCTGATGAGACTTTCCACAATTTTAAAATCACAATTCACCTTTGGAACAAAGGATCACACTCAAATAGCTAATGATTCCACCAGCAATTTATGCAGAACTCCAGAATTTGGGAAGTACCTTCTTTGTACTATTCTCTATTTTAATATACAGTGTCTCTGTCACTGAGAATAAAAGTAAGTACTCTCTGTGAAGAAGAAATTATTTTGAGAAATACAAATAAAAAGGGCAGCATAATGGAAAAATATAAACACAAAAAGATCATTAAATATGGTTTGAGTAGAATTCTTAACTTCCTTGTATTTTCACTGACTCCTACAATACTTCTACAAAATATATTCAGTATTTTTTATGAGGTCAAAATGTGCTATAAATATCATTATTTTTAACTAATTGATAAATAAGGTAACAAACAAAATTAAGAGGTTGGTAATATAGGTCATCAATGAATTAATTCTGATTTTTTAAAGATTAAAACATTTATATGAACACAGACTAATATAACAAAAAAGGGGAAAAAATTATTGGGTTGTATATAAGATTTTAGAATCCAAAAACTAAATAAAACTCCCTCCTGGTAGCTTTTTTCCATTAAGATCTTCTTTTTCTTTCAACAGTCTTCTTAAAAACTTATCTCAAGCCATATCATTGGAACTATTTTTGCCTCAATTGCACAAATTTGACAGCTGTAACCCTAAGCTAGTAGTTAGTCACCCACTCCATGGTTAAAGGAGGTTCTTTACAATAAAAAACTAATACAAACTCAGATTTATGGTGCCAGTAATAGCGCGAGTCACTTATCTGAAGATAATTATTTTAGCCAAGAAAGCGTATGCGAATTGAGCTAAAAAAAGGAAATAGAAGGAGAGGCAAAGAAGAAGAAAACGTTTTCTTAAAAATCAGGATTCTATGGAAGCCACCACATTTAAATACATATGCCTGAACATTTTTATTTAGACTCAGATGGGAAAAGTAAATCACCAAAAGTTCTAAATTTTCACTTATAAGTGGACATCAGACTATAAGAAGAGCATCTATCCAGATAAAGCTCAAGACTTCACCAATGTACCTACATCAGTGTGGTTTCTGGAATTGCTGACACAGCGATGAAGAGGTTCCGGAAAGTGACATAAAGGCAATTCCATGTAACTGGAATTTTCCATGTTTGGAGAGTTCTAGAATGTTATACATTATACAGGGCCATGCTGTTCTGTTGTGGTTTGTATTTTTAATCACGGTGTATTTGGTTTGGTGCCCAGAAGTCTTTGTGCACGCATGGTTCTTGACAAAATGTTGCTGCCTGCAGAGCTGGGCTTCCCTTTGGAATCGGGCTGCTGAGTGCCCAGGCAGAAGGCGTGAGGGTGGGAGGGATGACAAGGCTGTCCCCTTGTCCTCCTACACCGCAGGGTTCACCCACGGACCACCAGGGAAAGCGGGCACAGCTTGCCACGTTTTATGTTTATTTACAACTCATTCTTGTAGCACAATTCAGAAGTTATAGAATACGACCCTCTTTCAACTTGAAAATAAAACGCTCTTCTATTAATAAAATTAATATAACTTTTGAAAGTCTTCATCTCTCCACGTCCCCTTACAACTTGGTAACAAGTTCATTATATGTACTCAGTAAGAATTCTTGTTGCCATCAATTAAATAACCAAATGAGTGAGAAGAATATGATAGGAAGAGTCTCCCAAAGGTTATCCTAGAAATAGTAAGTCTCGTTCTGTCCAAGATAATAACTATATATATTTTTAGAAGCAAAGAACTGATCAGAACCTTTTTCTGTGAAAGTTAATGAAATGGACGTGAAAGAAAGTTTGCTTTTATTTTCTACTTAATCTCATGCAAAATCAACTTTCAGTTTAATAAAAATAAATATGCAAATATATCTCAAAGTCCTGATAAAATTGTAACAAGGAATTATATCATAATCTATAATTGTCAACAATTCACATCGATTTAAGAACTGTTGATTTCTAACAGTGGATTTTCCAAAAGATCTCATGAAATATTTTGGTGAAATTGCAATAGAATCACAACTTCAAATTTATGTAGTCTCCCCCAAACACATCATTTAATTTATTCTCACAGTATTTAAATTTATTTCAGCTGTAGGAAAATATTTTGGAGATGAAGAAATTGAAGCATGGGTGGATTCAATGATTTATTTATAATCTACATTCAGTGTAGGTACAGGACCAAGAAATCATTTTACTTTTTTTCCACAATGATCTTTGGAGCCATACAGACCTGGGTTCACAGCCCAACTCTTTCATGTACCAGTTGTATTATGATTAAGCAAGTTCCATAACTTTCTGGGTCTCAATTTACTTATTTGTGAAATCTAGAGAATACCTAATGTATAGGACTGTTATTAGGGTTAAATGGTACAATGTGTGTACACATGTTAAATAATATAATGTGTGTGTCAAATATAGGGCCACACGGGTACTCAATAAATGATTATAAAAGTTTTTTCAGGAAATATGAACTCTGGCATTTTAATAATATAAATTAAAGTAATAGGAAGAAGTTCTGACTCATGAAGATGCTAAGAACTAGTCACATAAATTATAGATATTATGATGAATTGGAGGCTGATTTGTCCATGCTGAGAAATGGAAAACATATCGATTTATTTGAAAATCCATGGTGATCATAAGTTTAAAGGAGAAAGATCATTTGAATATGCTTTACTTTCAATAGTACATGGTTGTGGAAAGAATATTATACTTGAAATCAATTTCTAGAACTAAGTCTTACAAGTTTATGAGAACTCTGGTAAGTCAGCTACTCATTCCTTTTGACATCCTTCTCAAGTATAAAATTCTCAAATTCTTGCATAGAAACTAGAAACTACAAAAAATGATGTAATATAAGCTAATAATTAGAATAGTAATATTCTCTTATTCCAATAAAAAGTCAGATTGATGTACTCTTTTGAGTAAACACATAATAAACTAGTTTGTTTCAATTAATCTTAACCTTGGCACCATCTGGGGGATGGTCACGATTGAAGCTCTGTCTCGAGGGGGGAGGGAGGACATGGGCAATATACGTAACCTTAACATTTGTACCCCCATAATATGCTGAAATAAAAAAAAAAATCTTAATCTTGGTCCATTTGCTTAAAGCTTAGTTTTATTCTAGCTCTAACCAGGATGACACAGATATAATAGACATTTACTATGTACAGTACTATATTTAAATATTAGCTATCCAGAGTATAGTCTGAAGAAACCTGAACATATGCTAAGATAAATTCTGCTTATTATGAGAATGAAACTAGATCCTTTAGTATATACTCATATTTTTAGAACCACACCACTGACATCTTGGTAGAGGGGTTATAGTCAAGTATGTAACATGTTTCAAATTTACAAATAATTAAAATTGATTTTAAATGTTTTATGGAGAAAAAATAATAGTGCAAAGATTAGCAGCAAGCTTACAAAAGAACATTAAAATGAAGACCAAATACGAGGCTGTTTAATTGAATTATTTCAATACTCAATATCTTTACCTTGGTAATAATTCTTTCAAAGCCAGTTAATTTATTTTGTCAAGCTCCAAAATTGGCTTTTATCTGCATTGGGGTGAGTCTCATCTGAATTTTTCAAATAAACAAGTTCATTGGCAAGAGACTTTACAAATGGCTAGGAAAATGATTCACTCAATCATCCCTACAACTGATGTACTCCCTTATGGTTATAAAATGGCATCAGCAAATAAAGACTGACAATTTTTAAATTAATTTTTGGAGATGGTGTTCCAGAATGCCACTAATAGGCCACCATCCTTTTTTCATTTCTTCATGAACTATCATTCTGCACACTGTAAGGAATAATAATGAGGTAAATTTTTCTTCTCTCGAAAATAAAAAGAATTGAAAACTGGGTCAGTGGGTATGTGTGGGGGTGGAGGGGTGGGAGAGGAATTGTCTAGAAAAAATCTGATATAGCTCAAAAGCACACCCACTCCTTAAGGAAACATTTGTCTTGCTGTGTAAATATCCATGTAACACCACACGCAACTGCAGTAGAAAAGGGAGGAGGAGGGATGGGTATATATGAAAAAAGAAGAAAAGGAACAAGGACACTTGGTAGCTATGCCTTGATTTCCCCAATACACTCTGGTTCCAGCTTAGATGTGATATTGCCTAGCTGTGAAGACCAGGTGACCCTGTCATATGACCACATTACCAACCAATGATCTTGCCTATCGTGGTGGATTCAAGCTAAAGCAATGCAGCATTCCAGCAACTGAGATTCTCAACAACGATTAGCACTTTTCCATTTTAACAATACAGTTTTTCAATTTGAACAAGGTATAGAAAAGGAAAAACATTGAACCAGACACAGAAACGAAGCAGAGTGAGACCAAGTGATTTTCCAGGTGTTATGCAGGGTACTCCAGCCAAGCAAAGTTGCTAGGTCACAACTGGATACTGAACAAGCACTCCTGGCCAAGAAATAATATACTATGTTTTAGAGAACAAAATACAAAAAAAGATATAATCACAGGAAATTGCTTTATGCAATAATGTTCCATTTAGAGGATTAGAAACAGAACCGCAATAGCTGTCAAGAAGGAAGCCAACCTCCACAAAAACGGCCAATAATACTTTTAATACCATAAAAAAGAATGAATGCACCCTTGAAACAGGGCCTTTTAAAGGTCAGACAAGCAGTATTAAAGTTTTCCCCAGAAGGGAAATCATTATATACTGCTAATTTTATTTGTGTAGCCTAATAACAGTCACTTGATCTAACTAGTGGCAAAATAAGTACTAAAACTGAAACATGATGAATCCCTATGCAGGAAGATCTCTACTCAATGTAGGTCCTCAAGTGTCTTTCCAAAAATGAGGCAAAGACAACATCCCCAAAATGGAAAGGTAAACATAGCTATTTTGGAAGAAGAAGAGAAAAAGAAAAAGTCCATTGAACATTCGGATCATTAAGCACACGATTCCCAGTGCATTCCTAATCCCAGAGCTGTGTCTAACAACAGCTTGTGTACAAACCACTATTTTTATGCCTTGCATAAAATGTAATATACCTTTTATCATTTTCTGAAGTTATTCAGTGACCCATTTTATTAATTAAAGCATTTATAGAGATCTTCCCTTATAGACGCAGACCGCCGGCTGAACGAGTATTTCAGTTCCATCAAGTTGTAAGATTATTTCTATTTTAAAGGGAAAAAATATTTTTAAGAGAGACAACACTTCTACAGTTTCATGGAAAGGAAATCAATGTTTCATCCGATTGGTTAACCTTCGTTGTTTTCCTTTAATTGCCGTATTCAGAAAATAAAAGTACAGGATGAATGATAGAAAACAAAAAATAAATTAATTAGAATTTTTAAAATGCAGAGGCACAGCTCACTGCACCAGGATTCTTAGTGCAGTTTCACATAGAACAGTGTCAACCTTCAGGATGGAAAAAAAAAGAGTACATAAAACCTGTAGTTTATTCTTGACCAGAGATCTACATCAAATACACAGTCGGTGAGAAGGCACAGTGCTAAAGATCTAGTAGTAGCGATGAGGAACAAGAAGAGGAAAATACCTCAGCCCTCCAACCATAAATCAACCCTTCCTTCTTCTGTGCCAAGTGCTCAGAGTAGCTTGGAGGAATAAAGCACCTGACTCTGAGATTAAATACAGATAATGGAGGAAAAAAAAGAGAAAAATGAAGTGGAGGCATTTTTGCTTTGCTAAAGCAAAGGAAATTCACCCTGCTCAGGCATTTCCTCTCAATGCAGCAAATTTAGGCATGAGCTCTAAGCTCAAACTCAGCTAGGAAATGGTGCAGGGGAATGATGGAGAGAAGGGAGGATGAAGTTGTCAGTTCTGAAGCTGATACGGTGCTACGCAGAGCTACAGAGGGAAAGGGTGACAGGGATACTCCTCGTACCTTTCTTTTTCGTTCCATTCGTTCCCTGGGGATTTTCCGTTGTTTTTTTCTCTCTCTCTCAAGATTTTTTTCCTTTTCATCCAGTTCAGCCTCTCGAACTTTTTTAATAGAAGCAGCAGCGTGAGCCATTTTGCAGAGGAAATCGGCAGAAGCAGTTGCAGAAGATCAGTTTCCACTTCCCAGCAATCCAGGTGAATTTTAGAGCTCTATGAAGATGTGATCTTCCCCACCAGGGCAATGGCTGGCAGCCAGAACACTCAGCAGATAATCCATGCCACCCCCAAGCTAGGTCATAATCTTGCTCCAGCCTCTGCAGCTCCCGTAATTCACTACAGTGCACCAATGTCCCAGCCAAGCCCCCGGCAGCTCACACCTGCACGCACACGCACACACGGGCATAGGTGTGCACCCACACTCGGAAACGGTCCCGGGGAAGGCGGAGCACTAGACTTCCAGCTCTTCAGCAGTTGGGTGGCCGCAAGCACAGACAAGCATCCTACTAGTTGAAAAAGCCATCCTTAGACACACTTCACCAATTGGAACAGTCTTTGGGGACTCCTCCAGACAGCCTGTGTCTTCTGACTGGAGCCAGGAAGAGGCCACCTCTGTGGAACTGCTAGGGGGTGGGTAGTTTATTGCTGCTTCCAGCCACACCTCTATGCAGGGTGAGAAGAAAATGGTGCAGTCTCGCTAAAGGACTTTGCTGCTACTGCCGTTGCTACGGCTGCTCTGCTGTAGCACATGACATGAATCCCTGCCTCTTTAATCTCTCAGTCCTTCCCTTCTCCAGGGTGCATTTAAAGGAAAGAATCAATGCTGCCGTGTTTTTTTTTTTTTTTTTTTGGAGAAGACCAGCACAGTTGGAGTTACTTGCCATTGCCGCAGCGATACAGGGGTGAGCAGGGCTGGGAAGGGCTGGGAGGAGCCGGGTCCTCTCTGTGCCATTTGCAGACCCACGTGAGGCTGCATTACAGAGCTGCATTAGGCAGAGACTCGAAAGGAGCTGTCAGTGAACAGCCGGCATAATCTGGGCTCAGCGAGGTTATCCTGGGGGAAAGGGGGGGGGGCCTCGAAACAGGGGGAGGAGGGGAGGGGTAGAGAAAAGGACTAAACCTAAAACCACTCTCCAGTGCTCTTAGAGGGCACACAGGTGCTCATCATTCATTACCGAAGGTGTTTGTTAAATGCAAATTAACTCTAAAAGCAATGTGAGGAAGTAAAGCAGGATCAATATTTCTGGATGTTGCTATATATACACACCCAAAAAAGGAGACACAATGAAAGAAGAGAGGATACAACCTGTTAACTCAAGAAGATGAAATTCTCTCTAGTATTCCAATTGCATATACTGCCAAACCTTCAGAATTCTGCCACAATTTTATCAAGGGCCAATAGGATGTCAAAGATGACACTTTTTAATTATTAATACTTACTCTTAGCTGGAGACAGAATCATAACACTATCATTAACACTACGTTGTACATAGTGGATTATGGACTCTCCCCCACACATACATCCACAGCTGTTGCATTTTAGGAGAAGGATTTTGACTACCATAATAATTGACAGTAAAACAATATAATCTTCTACATATATCCAATTGTTAGGAAAAAATATAATAACATTCAAAAAAATGATATGTTTTTATATCCTAACCCTTAGGACATACCTACTTAGCTACATGAAGAATATAAAGTCTCATTTCCGTAGGCAGAGCTCAGGCGGTGATGTGGGCAATGGGGAGTGGCTGTAAATAGTGAAGCTTTGCTCACTCTCACCACCTGTTGGGCCACAGACCAGTACCAGTCCATGGATAGGGGTTGGGGACCACAGATCTATACCATTTAGCCTA